>CAJFCY010000722.1:0-5000 GCA_904066265.1 Eimeria zaria
ATATATATATATATATGCAACCTGCTGCTATTCACACATTCAACCTTATACCAACTGTGGGGAGCTGGAGTAAGGAAGTATACCAAAGATGCCAGCAGCTGTTGCAGACAAACGTTTGCTGCAGGTGCAGTAGCAACAGCAGCAGCAGCAACAGCAACAGCAGCAGCAGCAGAAGCAGCAACAACAACAGCAGCAGCAGCAATAATAGGCTGCCGCAAAGCGGTGTCTAGTTGTCTTGAGGGATATATCTGTCTCCTGCTTGCCAGCAGCTTGTGGTTTAGGGTTTTGGCTGCGGTGTACGTACACCTCATGCGGTGTATGTACACCTCAACAAGACCCACAAGAAACCCATTCAAATATTCTCGTCGAAACCCCTTCAGCCTATCAATACAAGACAGAGCATTTGAAACAGCAGCAGCAACAACAGCAACAGCAGCAGCAGCAGCAGCAGCAGCATGAACAATGGCAACAGCAACTCCAGCTGAATCAATGACTGCAGCATCAGCTGAAAGCAGCTCTTCAATAAGGCCCGTGCTGCTACAGCTGCAGCAGCAGCAGCAGCAGCAGCAGCAGCAGCAGCAGCAATAGCAGCAGCAGCTGCTGCAGCAGCCCATGCGGCCTGTCGAGCTATTTCTTTTATTTTGACAGACAATATAAATAAATTTTATTTGATGCAGACAAATGCGGAGAATTTCAAGAAACTGCATTCCGCTGTCTGTCGTCAGGCCCCAAAGAGGTGTACATACACCGCAGCAGTAACTGCTGCATCACATGTTGAGGTGTACATACACCGCAGCAGTAACTGCTGCACCACATGTGGAGGTGTACGTACACCGCAGCAATGACTGCTGCACCACATGCTGAGGTGTACATACGCCGCAGCAATAACTGCTGCACCACATGTGGAGGTGTACATACACCGCAGCAATGACTGCTGCACCACATGTTGAGGTGTACATACACCGCAGCATTCTTTGCTGCACCACCTGTTCAGGTGTACATACACCGCAGCATTATTTGCTGCATCACCCGCTGTGCGGCTTCTCTACAAAATAGAGAAATAAAGGGGGCCCTATTTTTCTATGCTGCTGCAGTTGCTGCAGCAGAAGCCAATGCACCTGCTGCAGTTGCTGCAGCAGAAGCCAATGCACCTGCTGCAGCACCGCCAGCTCCTGCTGCAGCGGCTGCTGCTGCAGCGGCTGCTACACGGCTATAAACACTAACCCCCGATAAGATGTAGGGTGTAGAGACGGGCACACTAATAGCATGCTTATGCATTCAGCTAGCTACAGGCTAGCTATCTAGCTAGCTACAGTCTAGCTAGCTAGCTACGAACTAGCCAGCTAGCTACGCAGTGCTTACGTAAGACATACGTTTGAGGGTATGGCTGCAGCAGAGGGGCAGCCGTACCAGCACCAATAGCAGCAACAATAGCAACAGCGGCAGTAGCAGCAAGAGCAGCAGAAGCAGCACAACCAGAAACAGCAGCAGCAGCAGCAGCAGCAGCAGCAGCAGCTACTGCTCTGCTTGCCTCAGCCATATAAACGTTTAGTAGTTGGTGTATCAACCAAGGAAACTCTGTCTCCTCCTGTCTGCTGCTGCCTGCTGCTACTTGCTGCTGTGTCTCTCTGTCTCTTGCTGCTGCTGTTTGCTGCTACTTGCTGCTGTGTTTCTCTGTCTCTTGATGCTGCTGTTTGCTGCTGCTTGCTGCTGCTGTTTGCTGCTGCTTGCTGCTGTTTGCTGCTGTCCTGTCCCTTCTGCTGTCCGCTATGTAAATAACTGGTTTGACAAAACCTGAAGGGTGTTGGGTGTTGGTTAGTGGGGTTGTTGGTGTCTCCGTTGCTTCATATTATTTTTACTAATATAATATTTATCACTAGCCTTAGTCCTGCTGCTGCTGCTGCTGCTGCTGCTGCTGCTGCTGCTTATGGGCACTACAGCTATTGTGCTGCAGCAGCTTGAATGGCCCCTCCTGGGTCTTTATCAGTATCATCAGAACCCCCGAAAGCTGCGTTGCAGCAGCAGCAGCAGTACCAGCAGCAGCAACTGCTGTTGTTGCTGCTCTCTCATATTGCTGCTGCTGCTGCTGCTGCTGCTGCAGCTGGAGCAGACGTTCCCCTCGACCTGATGTGGGGCCAGTTTTCGCAGTATTTGTTTGTTAATGCGTTGCAAGTAACACTTTAAAATGTATAATATTTTATTATTAAACAGAAGGCGAAGCCTAAAGCAGAAGCAGCAGCAGCAGCAGCTGTTGCTGCTGCTGCTGCTGCTGCTGCTTCTGCTGCATCGGTAAACTGCAGCAGCTCCGCATCTGTGTTTCATAAGTTGCATGTATTATTGTTTGGTTTTGTTTGTTTATATTTATAAATTATATTTAATATATATAAATATATTTATAATACTTTAACTATACTACATCATTGCTGTTGCTGCTGCTGCTTCTGTTTTTGTTTAGTTTTTCTGTAAGGCTACCCATCGCTCCCTTAATATATATTCTTTTTTTGTTTGTATTTTAAAATATAACCTCAAACAATTATTTATTTATTTATTTTATATTTTTATTTTATTATACTTGTGATTAAACCAGCAGATGCATCTCCTGCCGCTGGGGGGCCTCTCCGGCTCCCCGCCTCTCTCTAGACTAGCTATTATTGCAGCAGCAGCAGCAGCAGCAACAGCAGCAGCAGCAACTGCTGCTGTAACATCTGCTGATATATCCCCTGCTGATTCAGCACTCGAACTTGCTGCAGCAGCAGACCCCATAGCAGGCGCCACTGTAGGGCCCCCGTTACAGGGGGTACAGCAGGGGGGCCCCCAGGGCCCCGGGGGCCCCCCCTATGCCGTTGGGGGCCCCTCAGCCGTTCCACCAGCAGATATGTTTACCCCAGATGTTGTAGGAAGCATCCCTGTTGAGCGTCAACCTATGGAGCAGCAGCAACAAGGGCAGCAGCCGTCGCAGCAGGAACAACAACAACAGCAGCAGCAGCAGCAGCAGCAGCAGCAGCAGCAAGGGGAGCAGCAAGAGCAGCAGGAAGGGGCATCACTAGACGATGAGGAGGATATGACAGCAGACACAGAGTTGCTGCCTCCTCCAAAGTTTCGGGTGTCTGGGCTATTGGGTTTGTTGATATCTGCGCTGTCTCTACGGTCTCTCTCAACCTATCCAACAACCCCACATGTATTAACAGCAGCATTTTGTATAATAGGGTTTACATTAATAGCAGCATTAGAATTTATATATTCATTATATACATATTATAAACAAAGACAGGCATTTGAAATAGCAAGAGATGCTGTATTGAGAAGCCCCGACTCAACTCGCCGTACAACTGTTAAAAATAACTTATTAAACTATCTGTCTCCTCCATCTGCACTGTCTCCTTCCTTGCTTCCTATTATCTTCTGTCTCTTTATAGCATCTGTTGCTGCACGTTTAACAGCAGCTATCTCTAACCCATACCGTCTCCTTCAGCTAAACCCTAGACCACACGATACGCTGTTTGGGGCTATCACTGCTGCTATTATATATACATTTGTTAACTTTATTAAAACATAAAATACAAACGTCAACTACGCAAGGAAGCTACACCTTAATAGCTAGTTGGGTAACTAGCTGGCTAGCTTATTGGCTAGCTGGCTAGCTGATTGGCTAGCTGGCTAGCTGATTGGCTAGCTGGCTAGCTGATTGGCTAGCTGGCTAGCTGGCGGCATGGCTAGCTAGTTTGCCAGCTATTGGGGTAACTGGATAGCTAGGTAGCTAGCTAACTACATGGTTAGCTAGCTATCTAGCTAGTTGGGTAGCTGGCTGGCTGGCTGGCTGGCTAGCTGGCTGGCTGGCTGGCTAGCTGGCTGGCTAGCTGGCTAGCTAGCGACATGGCTGGCTAGGTATATTGCTAGGGAGGTCCCTACCTAGCTAGCTAGGTAGATAGGCTGGCAGCTGAAGAGGTAGCTGGCTAGGTAGCTAGCTACCCCGCCAGGGTAGCAGCTAGCTACCGGCTTAGCTTACTGCTTAGCTGCTTAGCCAGCTAGCTAGCTAGCGGTGTACCTGCATGGGTAGCTAGCTACCGGGTTTGTCACCTTGCTTGCTTGTGGGCCTGCAATCTGGCCACCTTCATTGCGGCAGCTAGCCAGCCAGCTAGCTAGCTAACCACCTAACTGGCTAGCTAGCTAGCCATCTAGCTAACTAACTGGCTAACTAGCTGGCCCCGCAGTAGACAGCTAGCTGCCGAAGGTCTCTTCATGTGTTGCTGGCATCGCAGCCTCGCAAATACAAGAACTTGTGTTTCCCTTGTTCTAGCGAGAAGCAGCTAGCCAGCAGCAGCAGCACAGGCTAGCTAGCGTGCAGCTAGCTGGCAGTAACACTCAGCTAGCTAGCGAGTCAACTACTCGCTAGCTAGCAGCAACCGTCTGCGGGCCCCACACCCTTTCTCGGCCTCAGTTTTAATGGGCAGACATTCTGTATTAACTTTTTGTATTGCTGTGTCTCCTACTGTCTCCTTTGCTGTCTCCTTTGCTGTCTCCTTTACTGTCTCCCCCTACCCTTCACTGTTTACTGTCTCCTGTGTCTTTACTACTGTCTCCTTGACTACCCCTCTGCCCTCTGATGTATCAATGTTATTCGAGTGTCTCCTTCTTTGCTGTCTCCTTCTCCTCCACTGTCTCCTGTCTCCTTTTTCTTTGCTGTTTATACTTTGCAGTAGTCTCTGTCTTTACTGTCTCCTGCTTGCCTACTGTATGTCTCCTTTTTCTTTAGTGTCTCCTTTCCTTCCCTGTCTCCTCTTACATTACTGTCTCCTCTTTCTTTGCTGTCTCCTTTACTCAGCAGTGCTGCTGCTGCTGAAGCCTCAGGTGTCTCGCTAGCTCCTGCTATATGCTGCAGCCTGTCTCTTCTTTGCTGTAGTACACTGTCTCTCCTTCTGTCTCCTTTCATCAAACGTGTTTGTCTCTTTGTCTCCTTCAATCTAACTGTCTCCTTCTGCCTTCCTGCATTCAACTGTCTC
>CAJFCY010000723.1:0-10753 GCA_904066265.1 Eimeria zaria
ATGTATATATATATATATATAAGAAAACATATATTATTAATCTAACATTGTTTATTGAATTGTATATACACCCGTCAATAAATACATATAATGTTAAATACATTATATGTATTTATTGTTATTCAGGGCTGATGAAGTGTTGTTAAAACATTTGTAGACACTTCAGCAATTGTTTCTACTGTTATGCAAACAAGAGGTGCTCGCATGTGCATGCATGCGGGGTTGGCATGCAGCAGCAGGACTTGTAACAAATAGTGCAGCAACCCTTGACATTAGCTGTCTTTATCCCCTCCGTACATCATCAACCCCAAGCCCTTCTAACGCCCTGCTCAGTACAAACACGAAAGACTGGGGGGGAGGCAGTCAGTTGCTCCTCGAAAACCCTTATTTTAGCTATTTGAGTTGTTGTGTGTCTTGAATATTGTATACTAATATCGACGACTGTCGTTACACTTGATGGCCTTGCATGATATCGCTCGTGTTCTGTTTTCCTAGCTGTAAGCCTACACCCCCACTGCTGGGCAATCGGCCGCATTAGTAGAGATAACTCCTCCTACAAAGCTGTTCTTATGTTTCCCCTGAAACTCTTGTCGAGGATCCAGGTATATTATCCTCCCCCATAATGGGCGTTTCTCAGGATCTGTTCTAAGGCCGCGATGCCATGAATGGCTGGGTGTAGCATGCTTCACTCCGTGCACGGCCCAACAGTTGAGACGTTCAGACGTGCGCTTCAGACGTGTACACAAACTGGCGAGTAGACTACCTACCAACGCAGAAGGAAGTGTTAAACAATTGTCTATTGAGTTAATACATGCAGCAAAAAGGGGGCTTGGATGTGTCCATATTTGGGGCTGTCGTGCAGCAGTAGGACGCTCCTCCGTGCCTTCTGGGGCTGCTGTTGAGCTGAGGAGAGCCTCCAGAAAGTCCGTTGGTATAGACTTACGGAGTTGCTCCTCAGAGACCCATTCGGCGTGCTTCCCACCTGCCCACCAAACTAAATATTCCCGTTTTTCCTGACGTCTGAGCGTTGTTAAACGAGTGTCGAGGATCTCTCTCTCCTCCAGCTGCTCGCTCTCCTTGTGGCGCTTCTTTTGCTGAGTTCGGAGACTACGGGGAAACTTTGGTGATTCCCAGAAGTTCTTTAGAAATCCAATGTTTATCTCACGGTGGCGTCTCCAGTTTGGTGGTAAGTCAACAATATAGGCCAATGCATTTACACTAGAAAGGAGCACCAATAATATTACCCAGCGCACAGCAAACTTCGTCGGTTGTCCGCTCCCCACCGCGCTACGGAGGGCGTGCGAATCCACAAGAACCAGGTCGCCTGGGTTCAAAGTGATCGCGGGACGTCGTTTGTCGTAATTTCTGGCCTGGCGTTCCTGCGCTTTCCTCATGCATTGTCTCGCTTCTGGTAGCTGTGTGCGAATGTTTGAGGCCGCATTTGTACGGGGCTGGCTGCCGGCTGCCAGGTCCAAGGTCGGGCCGGCCAACAGCTTTTCAGTGTAGACGAGAGGTGCCGGAGAGCAACGACTATAGGAATGCACCTTTGTATTGTATTCCCATTCTGCACAAGTCAGGAAGCCAAGCCACTTTGTTGAGTTCTGCTGAGTGTATAGCTGGATCCGTAACTTCGGGAATACGATTGTCTCTTAAGGCAGGGTGTATAGCACCAGCGTGTTCTTCGCTGGTAGGAGCTGTGTGGGGCGGTTCGTGTTTCGCGGCAAGTCTGTGGACCGCCTGCACTGACCGCGATGAGACCGTTGGTCTGCCTACACAGTGAACAGCCAACTCAGCACTGGAACGGACAACGGGAATCCGACTGTTTAATTAAAACAAATCATTGCGATGGCCACAGACGGTGATGACGCAATGTGATTTCTGCCCAGTGCTCTGAACGTCAATGTGATGATGTTCAATCAAGCGCGGGTTAACGGCGGATGCAACTAGGACGTCACCTATTTGAAAGGGGTGTTTTGGAGAGGAGAGCTGCTTCCTTAAAAATACGGAAAACACCGTGATGGAGAACAAACTCGTGCGGCACACTCTATATGAGAGCGGGCCGGTTTCATGCATCATATTGCACGGAGTGGGGTTCGAACCCACGCGATCTTTACGACCAGGGGATCTTAAGTCCACCCCCTTAACCACTCGGGCATCCGTGCTGAGAGACAACCTCAATGCCTCGACATCTATTTAGTGCCGTCCATGAATGGACTAACGAGATTCCCATTGTCCCTATCTACTATCTGGCGAAGCTACATCAAACGAAACGCTCTTGCTGGAATCAGCGGGGAAAGAAGACCCTGCTGAGCTTGACTCTAGACCGACTCTGTGCAACGGCTTGTAGGCTGTAGCATAGGTGTAAGCTTTGACGATCGTCAAATACCACTACCTTCAGTGTTGTTTTACTTATTTCGTCAAGTTGGGCTGCAGACGTGAGGGAGCGCCAACTCATGCGGGAATCCCTAGTTAAGAGCCAACCGCTTTCATAAATCAGATTGCTCGGAAATGGATTGGAAATCACACGCTGTCGACTGAATTCTTGCTTCCATCAGGCTGGTCATCAATGCGGAAGGTGGGCAGCTTGACTGGGGAGGCATATTTGTGAAACAATAGCACGGGTGTCCTAAGGCAAGCTCAACGAGAGCAGAATTCTCATGTTCACGAAAAGGAGAACATCATGCTTGATTCTTATTTTCTGCACGAATACAAAGTGCGACAGTACAGCTTATCGATCTTTTAGATCTGAGAAAAATTCAGGTATTGGTGTCAGAAAGGTTACCGCAGGGATAAGTACCTTGTGGCAGCCAAGCGTTCATGGCCGCGTTGCTCTTTGACCCTTCGAGGTCGGCCTTTGCTATCAATGAGATGCAGACGTCGCGATGCGCCGGACTTTCCACCCAACAGTAGGGAATGTAAACTGGGTTGAGCCCACCGTGAGACAGGTTAGTTTTGCCCTACTGATATGTTTGATACTGCGACAGTAATCCAACGGAATACGAGAGGGACAACTGGTTCAGATACTTGGTTTATGCGGCTAGCTGCAAAGCTAGTGCCGCGACGGTACTATCTGTTGGATTATGATTGAACGTCTCTACGTCAGAATCCATGCTGGTTAAGCAGTGTTTCTCTGCGCCTCATTTGTTACTTGCATTTCTTTTCGATATCTCGTAGTACATCTGAGAACTCTTCCTTCAATTGTGCCCACTTCTGTTGTTCCGCGGGTGTTAACTGGATCGACGCCTCCAGAACAGCGGTCTTGGTAAGACCACCACGACGGAGTGCATGCATTTCTCCATCGCATCCTGCAGCGCCTCTGCGCTGCGTTGGAGCCTCTTTGCTCCCCTTTTCGGGAGACACTGCCTCGACTCTTTGCACAGTTGAGGGCATAAAGGCCGTTGGAAGTGCTCAGAGGTGCACTCTCTCAGTATTTCCTGGCACGTAGGTCTCGACACTGTCATCAGGGGGGCGCATGCGCGCCCTCTACTGCATACCTAGAATCATGTCGTGGTGAACTGGTCCAACATAGAAGTCCCGTATCATGGCAATGTGACCCTTTCCAGACTTAATGTCACATTTTACACCCATTGTTTTGCCGATTCTGCTGTCCTGCCTTCCATCCGCGAAACGTAGTCGCAGAGACTACGCCAACGAGTGAACAGTCAGATTGCACCTCCGAGCAGTTGCTTCCGATAGAATGTCCACTTCGCATCCCGTGTCAAGTAGCGCAAGCAGGTCCTGACCGTTAATACGAACTTGTATAAGCACTGAATTGACCCGAGGGGGGTCTGCTGGTACGGCAATCACCTCTTTAGGCCCCATCACTGCGCCGCACGTTGCTTGGGGGCCCGAGCGTTTTCCTGTTTCCCCTGTTTGTTCCCTTAGCGGCGCTGCTCAAAGTCCTGTTTCTCCAACTTCTTTGACCTTTTCATTCGCGTACACTCGCGAAATATATGACTTCGTTTCTTGCAAAAGAAGCAGATGCGATGCTCAGCACGTCTTTCCGGCTTTTTGGGTGCGGAATTCATTGGCTGTCGTCGCTTACTGCCTCTGGTCCCCTTCAGAGCTGGTGTGGTGTTCACAGCCCCAATATCCATACGTTCCAAATCCGAATCTTTTGTGAACGCGCTTTCTCCCTCCTCAGCTAGACTTGCTGACGTTGCAATTTTTTCTTTCTTTTATGCGAAGATATTCCATCATTTGGGCAAGTTCGACCTTATCACCCTGGAGGTTCCTCTGTACCGCCCAGCCGTCTACACATTGCCCCTCTCCTGAAGAAAGCGCTGCGATGAACCAATTGTACAGGAGCTCTTGGTCTACTGCTGGGCTTCTGATCACCAGTTTCTCACATTTCTCAATATACCGTTAATATACCGTTCTATCGTTACCGTTCCCTGCTTCAGTTTTCTCAGTTTCGCTAGAGCTTGTTCCCTTGCAGACCTGGGAATAAACACGCATCGTAACTCCCTGCGGAAAGCCTCCATGGTCCTTATATGGTGCGGGAAGTTGGAGCCTTTGGCTAGGTGGAGCCACCATCGTCGTGCATCCCCCTCTAATAAAGAAGATGCCAATACTAGTTGTAATTTTTCAGGTGCGTTTTGGAGACGCAGATACCAGTCCAGGGAAGCTAGGAAGTCCTCCACTGCATCTGCATCGCGGCGTCCATCCGCTCCCCACCTCGCTACGGAGGGCGTGCGAATCCACAAGAACCAGGTCGCCTGGGTTCAAAGTGATCGCGGGACGTCGTTTGTCGTAATTTCTGGCCTGGCGTTCCTGCGCTTTCCTCATGCATTGTCTCTCTTCTGGTAGCTGTGTGCGAATGTCTGAGGCCGCATTTGTACGGGGCTGGCTGCCGGCTGCCAGGTCCAAGGTCGGGCCGGCCAACAGCTTTTCGGTGTAGACGAGAGGTGCCGGAGAGCAACGACTATAGGAATGCACCTTTGTATTGTATTCCCATTCTGCACAAGTCAGGAAGCCAAGCCACTTTGTTGAGTTCTGCTGAGTGTATAGCTGGATCCGTAACTTCGGGAATACGATTGTCTCTTAAGGCAGGGTGTATAGCACCAGCGTGTTCTTCGCTGGTAGGAGCTGTGTGGGGCGGTTCGTGTTTCGCGGCAAGTCTGTGGACCGCCTGCACTGACCGCGATGAGACCGTTGGTCTGCCTACACAGTGAACAGCCAACTCAGCACTGGAACGGACAACGGGAATCCGACTGTTTAATTAAAACAAATCATTGCGATGGCCACAGACGGTGATGACGCAATGTGATTTCTGCCCAGTGCTCTGAACGTCAATGTGATGATGTTCAATCAAGCGCGGGTTAACGGCGGATGCAACTAGGACGTCACCTATTTGAAAGGGGTGTTTTGGAGAGGAGAGCTGCTTCCTTAAAAATACGGAAAACACCGTGATGGAGAACAAACTCGTGCGGCACACTCTATATGAGAGCGGGCCGGTTTCATGCATCATATTGCACGGAGTGGGGTTCGAACCCACGCGATCTTTACGACCAGGGGATCTTAAGTCCACCCCCTTAACCACTCGGGCATCCGTGCTGAGAGACAACCTCAATGCCTCGACATCTATTTAGTGCCGTCCATGAATGGACTAACGAGATTCCCATTGTCCCTATCTACTATCTGGCGAAGCTACATCAAACGAAACGCTCTTGCTGGAATCAGCGGGGAAAGAAGACCCTGCTGAGCTTGACTCTAGACCGACTCTGTGCAACGGCTTGTAGGCTGTAGCATAGGTGTAAGCTTTGACGATCGTCAAATACCACTACCTTCAGTGTTGTTTTACTTATTTCGTCAAGTTGGGCTGCAGACGTGAGGGAGCGCCAACTCATGCGGGAATCCCTAGTTAAGAGCCAACCGCTTTCATAAATCAGATTGCTCGGAAATGGATTGGAAATCACACGCTGTCGACTGAATTCTTGCTTCCATCAGGCTGGTCATCAATGCGGAAGGTGGGCAGCTTGACTGGGGAGGCATATTTGTGAAACAATAGCACGGGTGTCCTAAGGCAAGCTCAACGAGAGCAGAATTCTCATGTTCACGAAAAGGAGAACATCATGCTTGATTCTTATTTTCTGCACGAATACAAAGTGCGACAGTACAGCTTATCGATCTTTTAGATCTGAGAAAAATTCAGGTATTGGTGTCAGAAAGGTTACCGCAGGGATAAGTACCTTGTGGCAGCCAAGCGTTCATGGCCGCGTTGCTCTTTGACCCTTCGAGGTCGGCCTTTGCTATCAATGAGATGCAGACGTCGCGATGCGCCGGACTTTCCACCCAACAGTAGGGAATGTAAACTGGGTTGAGCCCACCGTGAGACAGGTTAGTTTTGCCCTACTGATATGTTTGATACTGCGACAGTAATCCAACGGAATACGAGAGGGACAACTGGTTCAGATACTTGGTTTATGCGGCTAGCTGCAAAGCTAGTGCCGCGACGGTACTATCTGTTGGATTATGATTGAACGTCTCTAAGTCAGAATCCATGCTGTAAACATGCCGTGGGTGACACAGTTGGTAGCCATGCGACCTCCAGAGACGACATGGCCTGCATTACTGGAAGGAACGAGAGAATGTACCTCTCAGTTCCTCCACTTCTATCCTGTACGGACAGAGGTTTGGGCTGAGTGCTTTGAGAAGAGAACACAGAGGTGACTCCAACCCAGTCCATAGCCACAGCAACAAACAAACGGAGTTCATCCGTCCCGTCTCCACGAACAAACGAAGATGGCAATGTGGGGATATTCAGCTCCACTAACACCCGCCAAACAGCCGAACTGGGGCTCGGCTGCAGGGAGAGTTCTCAGATGCTTTTACACGCTGGCCTTCCGTTGAGTATCCACTGCACACCAACAAACTAGCTTTACCCAATGCATGCCAACAAGCATGCTTTGCCTGCAGCCCCAAACATCATTTCGATATAGAACAAAATTTTGTGTGTTGGAGCGGAAACTGAAGTTTGGGCTGTAAAATAAAACCCTAAAAGTATGCAGTGTTTAACCGTTAAGCAGTATTATTGTAAACAGCAGACCCACGCCTGCAGAGTTTGTACCGTATGGTGAGTATACAAACATGTATTGATATATGTGCGTACATACAAATTCAATGTATATTATAATGTATATATACGAAGGTGTACATGAGGTGTGTCTAAGTGGATATTCAATGAGCAGCCCAAGGCGAAGACATGGGCAGCATAGGACAAAGCAGTAAGACAATTGGCCTGCCAGCAGCAGCAGCAACAGCAGTTTCTGCAGCAGCATCAACGGCAGCCTGAGAGTCAGGCTCTATGCTTCGCTGCATAACCAAAATTAAAAAGACATGAGATCGCCATACCTACCACTGCTGCCCCTACTGCGGCTCCTGCTGCTGCGGTTGCTGCGACGACTCCACTATTGTTGCTGCTATTGCTGCAGCGGTTGCTGCTGATACTGCCGCTGCCGCTCACCTGTCCACTTGCAGGACGAAGATAGTTGGGCTTGTCGTCTTAAAACAACAAAGACACACAGGTCTCACTCTATCTTCAGCGGCAACGGCAGCAGTTCCAGCTGCTGCTGCTGCTACTGCTGCTGCAGCAGCAGCAACTGGAGAAGGAAGCAGAGGCTGTCACTGCGGCAGCGCCAGCATAGTGTATTTTAAGCCATTTGAAGTCTCACAACAGCAACAGCAGCAACAGCAGCAGCAGCTCCAGCGATTGCAGTGAGAGCAGCTCCAGGTGACCTTTGTGAGATAACACACAGCACGTTCAAGCAGCAGCAGCAGCTGCTGCTGCTGCTGCATCAAAGTTTTCAATTTTAATAGGAAGGAAAACACAGAGACGAGATTCTTAAGTTTGTAAACTTCTTAGTTGCAGCAGCAACGCAGCAGCAGCAGCAGTAGGAGCAGCAGCGACGGGCGGGGGAGGTCAGCAGCAGCTGCAGCAGCAGCTGCTGCCTCAGCAGCAGCAGCTGCAAGACCTCTGCAGCAGCAGCAGCAGTCTTATTTAGGGAATCTCCCAAATTAACGGCAATACCCATATTAGCGAAAATAACAAATGCTAGAAATAACCAACAAGTCTCCAGCGAGGGCCTCTGTGCTGCAGCAGCAGCAGCAGCAGCAGCAACGGCAAAAACAGCAGCAGCAGCAGCAGTCCGCTAGCTTCTGGAGATTTTTAAATAAATCTTCTGAACACCTCTCTGAGGAAGCTGGACGGAGCAGCATTAATTTGTGTACTAACAACGGCAGCCCCTCGACCGCAGCAGCAGCAGTAGCAACAGCAGCAGCAGCGGCAGCGGCAACAGCAAAAGCAGCGGCATGAGCAGCTGCCACAGCAAGACAGAATAAGGCAAAACTAACCCCAGCAGTACGCAGCCTTCGGCGCATGCACCTGTTCCAGCGGCCGCTGCAGCAGCAGGCCCGTAGCAGCAACAGAAGCAGCAACAACATCATCATCATCAACAGCAGCAGCAGGAGCAGCATCAACAGCAGAACCGTCCTTGCTGCTGCGCAGAATAATAGACCAGCATCTGCAGCGACAGCATGAGCAGGAGCAGCGGCAACATCAACAACAGCAGCAAGCCCGGCGACAGCAGCAGCAGCAGCAGCAGCAGCAGCAGCAGCAGCAGCAGCAGCAGCATGAGCAGCACCAACGAGTGATGGTCTCCACAACAGGCAGCCCAACCTCCTCCCCTATGGGGCGGACTGAAAGGTAACCCGAAACCCTAAACCCTAAACCCTAAACCGTAAACCCTAAATCCTAAACCCTTGGGAGGTCCGCTCGACCCCACAAACGACAGCAGCAGCAGCAGCAGCAGCAAAAGCAGAAGCAGCAGCAGCAGTAGGAGCAGCATCAGCATGTGCATTCTGGGTGTTTGTTGTGGTGTGTCTGCTATTGCTAATCAGACGGGGGCCTGATGCTGCAGCAGCAGCAGCAGATGAGGATTTGCATGCAGCGTTGCTGCGGCTGCCGCAGCATTTGCTGCTGTCGACAGGCATAAGAGAGGCTGTGCTGCAGCCAGGCGTAGCTCCAGAGTCACTTGTACGCAGACACACCACTGCATGCGACTGCAGCAGCAGCAGCAGCAGCAACCACAACAACTGTTGTGCTTGTATCGCACTCAATGGAGCTTTTGCTGCAAGGAATGCAGCACGAGCAGCAACAGCTGCTGCTAACAGCAGCAGCAGGGAAACCCACAAGAGGTCTGCACACCATCATAGCAGCAACAACAACAGAAGCAGCAGCAGCAACAGCAGCAGCAGCAGACGCCGCAGCAGTTCCCCCAAGGGTGCAGTGGGTAGGGGCCAGGCATCATCATCATCAGCAGCAGCAGCAGCACCAGCAGCAGCACTGAAGCCGCCTGCATGTGTGAGTGCTGTACTTCAACAGGAGAGTTTGTTGCAGGTGCTGCTGCAGCAGATGCAGCAGTCTCCGGAAGCAGCAACAGCAGCAGCAGCAGCAGCAGCAGGAGCTCTGTCTGCATACTGTGTTTACTGTGCTGGCCATCTGCTTATCCCAGGCTTCTTACAGTTAGAAGCAGACAGGCTTGTCTTCAGAGAACGTATGCTGCTGCTGCTGCTGCTGCTGCTGTTGCTGTTGCTGCTGCTGTTGCTGCTGCTGTTGCTGCTGGCCTTGCTGCTGCTGCTGGTCTTGCTGCTGCTGCTGGTCTTGCTGCTGCTGTTCTTGCTGCTGTTGCTACAGTGGGTACATGCCATTGCGTACGCTGCTCCTGTAGTTTCTTATTTCTCTTTGATGTTCTTACGTCTGCTGCTGCCGCTGTTGTTGCTGCTGTTGCTGTTGTTGCTGTTGCTGCTGCTGCTATTGCAGGCCCCCCAACGGATGGCACAGGCCAGGCGCTTAGCAAGGGCGGCCAGATACCTGAGGTGTATATACACCTGAGAGATATCTTAGAGTGTGCATGCGTCATGGCCCCACCACTAGATGACCTGGTTGCTTCACCAGCCTTTGCTGCTGCTGCAGCAGATGCAGCAGCAACAGCAGCAAAGCGCAGCAACACAACAGCTACATGCAGCTACCTTGATGCTGCAGCAGCAGAACCACCTTCATATCTGCAACTGCTGCTAAGGACTTTAGGCACTGAGCATCAGTCGCCGTCTTCGGAGGAGCAGCAGCAACAGCAGCAGCAGCAGCAGCAGCGACGAGGCAGGAGGGCAGAGTCACGTGCAGCAGCAGCAGCAGCAGCAGCAACAGGGTCTGCTCTGCACACACCACGGGACGACTCCACTGCAGCAGCAAGAGACGATATTCCGACAGGCTCTGCTGCTGCTGCTGCTGCCGCCGCTGCTGCTGCTGCTGCGGCTGCTACGCAGCAGCAGCAACAGCAGAAGCTGTCTCCTCAGAGGAGGGGATCTATTGGGGAGTGGTTGAAGGCTTGGAGACACTCAAGCCCTCATGAGGTCCGCTCATCAGAGCTCATGCAGCAGCAGCAGCAGCAGCAGCAGCAGCAGCAGCAGCAGCAGCAGGAACACTTGATGTCTCCAGCTAAAGCGCAGCAAACACCTCCTGCTGAGTAAGCAGCAGCAGCAACCAAATATATTTATTATGGTTAACGGCGTAGAGTTTAGGGTTTAGGGTTTGGTGTTTAGGGAGTAGGGTTTAGGGTTTAGGGTTTTGCTGTCTACAGTTTAGGGTTTATTGTGTAGGGTTTAGGGTTTAGAGTTTAGGATCATACGAGGGTTTAGGGTTTGATGTGTAGGGTTTAGGGTTTACGGTTTTTGGTGCACGGTTTAAAGTTTAGGG
>CAJFCY010000724.1:0-10751 GCA_904066265.1 Eimeria zaria
TATATATATTTGTTAGGGCGAATAATTGGACAAAAAGTGAGCCACTTCATGACAAACATGATAATGCTTCCTTGGTCAGTCAGGGTCATCTGCTAACAAGAAAATGCCCCCATACAAAGGTTGCACATGCAGTGAACCACTCTGTTTTTTACACAACTTACTAAGACTTGTTTCGGTCCAGAGGAAAAAGTGACTATCACCAGCGACGCCGCCTCCCAATCATACCACCACCCAAAGTTTGATTGCCGCGAGAAGAGGCTATAACAAAAATCCGCGCTCTCTGGAGCGCCTACAATGCATGGTGTATTGCCTGAGAGTTTCGGAAACGCATGTAGCGCGGATTGCGGTGGTTCCGTAGGGAGTGGGCGTTTTATCCAGGCTCGCTTTGGACTCTGCGCACAACAGGAGGTGCAGAACTTAACCTTCCGAAACACTGAATTAATTTGCCTGGATTACTATCCAACTGCCTTATCCACAATAATAACACCTGTTACTGTGCAGCCCGAAACAACCCCGCTTCCCAGGAAGTGATGCGACGCGAGTACGGGGGAGTTTTGCTCACCAAAGCTCTGCAGCAGTATGGTTGGCCGACCTGTTGCAAAGCTTGAGCTGACGAGCACAAATTTACTGTTGTTACTCTACGTCATTGATATAATGGCTTGAGAAGGAAGTGGAGTAATATTAATATTATGCCGACGGCTTCGCTCACGACCGGTCCGTGTCTTGCACAAGGACGTCGGCTCTAGTTGCTATTGTCCTCGACGTGCCACAAACGAGTAGCATGGCTAAGCATTGAAATACCAGCTCCTTCAAATGGAAAATGCAGTTTCTGAGACCTTTCCCCATGTTTCCCCCTCCCTTCGGGGTCGGGCCACTGGGAGCCCAGTGGCCCGCCCCGGCGGTCTCAATTATTCTAGGCGACGGTCCTTCAAACGCTCTCGTTTTGTCTCTCTGATTGCAACCGTTTGGATTTTTACAATCTTAATGATTTGGTCCAGATGCACAGCGGCCCGTAACAAAGAACAGGCAGCAGGGGTGACCCGCCGCAGGCTGTCCTATAGTGGTGAGGGTTTCGATGAAGAAAACTTCATCTTGGAGGGATGTTTGGCGCTGGAAGACGAGCTGGGAATTTTGCGTCCAGAGAGGGATTCATCTTCTGAGGGCGACCGGTCAAGGCGGATAGCGGAGCTAGTGTCAATGTTCTCCGAAGCGGCCTCGACGCATGAATCGATGCATCGTATACAACAAACGTGGGGTGGTGCCACCGCCTCGCCTACGTTTCCAATTCAAAACCCGGCGCACCCCCTTGAGCAATATCCGGAGTCTCAAGGTTTTGTTGTGCCCTACCACAGCGACCAGGCATATTGGCAAGGTGTCTCAGTGTATGCACCCGCTGAAGGCGTTGGTCCTGGCGATGCACTTTCATCTTTGGACCCCAATGCTTGGATAGGTGAAACTGTAGGAGTAGGACCCACTTATCTGCAGGGAGAGTGGTGGCAGGGGCAGCCATCATGGGCCCCTAGTGGCGTCTCAGGAGGCGACGAGTCGCAGACCGCAACTGTGGCTAATCGGGAGCTTCCAGATATGAGCGGAGTATTACAGGGTGGTGAGGAGACTAACCAGCATCCGTATGTACGGATTCCAGTGTTGCAGCGTGGAGTCTTCCCTAGAGATATTCGGTCGTCTGTTATCTTTGCCCAGCCGTTGAAATACACGATGGTCCATCTTCCGTTGCTTCAGTTGAGGACTTTGTTTTCGAAGCAGACACTTAACCAGGAAGATGTGGATGCCTTAGTTAGTGCAACAGAATCTTTAGCTCGTGCCGCATGGGTAGAGGCGCGCACAGGCGTGAGGCTCCTCAATCCCACTTTTGCCAGCGAATATTTAGGGAGGTACTTCTTGGCATTTGATTCCCTCGTTTGTGTCATTCGAATTCTAGGGCACCACATGCAGCGGCTTCCGTGGTGGGGAGACTTTGTCGCAGCTTTTGACACTAGCTACAGCTTCGAAGAAGCAGATGCAGGCAAACAACGCAAACCGAAGCTCGTTGTGCAGCTTGCAAACCGCCTACTTGCTGCCCTCAATATCTACAAAACAGGCTGTCGCCCGGCTCTCGAGGAAGTGATTGCACTCAAGCGATTGTTATTTTCCACAACGTACTCTCCAAAGGAATTCAAGGAGCCTCTCTGGGATCCGTGGAGAGAAGATGACGAGTTTCACATGTTGCATGGGTATCTCTCTGGTTGACATGATATGGAGCACGCTACCACTTGTGGAGTGCGGCTCTCTATATATGAATATGCACCCCTGTTGGTAAACCTATTTTCTTTACAAATTTCGGTTCGTTAGACACGCCTTGGCGATGCAGAGGAACGAGCACACAACAGCACATGACGAGACAGTCTCAGTGTCCATTAGGAAGTGAACTTCGTTGGCCCCACTGAATCACTGTAACCGTGTGCAGGCAGCGTCTTCCATACATAGGTAGTTGTTCACTGGCAAGGGGCTTCTCTGTTGCCATCTTCCAGTGCACGTCCCGTCTGCAGAACACTGGCACGATAGACAAGTAGACAAGTTGTCAAGGCTGTTCGTTTCAGCACGTGCCTCTGACTCGAAGCCTGCCGCTCCACGTTTACAACGTCGAGGAAGGAAGGAGTACACTGCGCAGGCGAACAACAAGACTTTTTCATATGACTCACCTATGTTATCAGAGCCAACATAGGATGATATGGACGCTTGTAAACGGCGATGGGAGGCTACTAGGTTCCAAGACACCTCTAGAACACCTCTAAGCCTGCATAGCCGCATGGGCTTAGAACGTTAGCTAAACTCCCAGATTTGGAGCATATCTCCGATTGCGCAGCTGTTAGCGCAGGTATGAGGTTTTCCAAACTACAGGAACTAAACTGAATATAGGTATTTGTACAGTTGGGTTCACTCGCCATAGCATCTCACTGAGGCTCGAAGCCTCGGGAACTGTTTACATACGGCATTAGGTATTAAACGGCCATATAGTAGAAGTTTAGCTTCATTACCATCATAGGCCCCTTTCCTCTACTTCTTGACGGGCACTACACGGAGCGTGGGGAGGTACCGGTGGTGTGTCGTGCACTACGATGACGCCCGTGAATTGCTATAGGAAGCGGCAAGAAATGAGTAAACGAATCTTTTCAATAATTCTGATTCAATAAGTGCAGGGGACGCGGTCTGATGTTGGTTATATCCGGTGCGTATAACAGCAAGACCCGCAAGCGACTCTCTACAGTCAGGCTGCAGCTCGTCGTTGAGCAGACTGTCTTTCTGTTCACATGGCAGTTGCATTTAGTGCTGAGCAGAACCGCAGGGTGCCTCGAAATAAGCTTCGTGCCTTTGGGTAATGTTGTTGGACTTATCATGTTTATTATTTAAGGTACCACTAAGCAAGCAGGCTTGAGGGATTTGCCTACGTGCCTAATTCAGTAGAAGCTGTAGCAGGCTTGCCACACAGAGCATCGATGGAAAATTCGTTTGCTTGCCTTTAATGAATATGTGCGTCTGTTGATTAGTCTTGTCTTTGATGAAATATGTTTAAATTGCAAATAGTAGTCATGTTAACTTTGCCCGTATTTTGATCGACAGGGCACTCGCTGACGTAGGATAATGCCTAATGCTCTCCGAAACGCGGCCCCCTGGGGACCGCTGGAGGACCAACAGTCAGGTGAGACAGTGGAGTTTTTGCCCCCAAATAAGAATAATGAACGAATTACGGAAAGTTTAACCGCGCCTTCTCCGTATGCCATTGCGCGCGCGGGGAGTCCATTGGATTATTTAGACCGTTGCGGTGGTCTGTGCCGTTCGATTCTCCGGAGGCGGTCGCTGAGTGCCTCCGCGGCTGCTGCCATATTGGCTATAACGATTTTAGTATTGTTGTCCATGTGCAAGGCACTGCACAACAGAGAACAAATTCCAGGGGTGACACGCCGCATGCTGTCAGAGAGAGGAGCAAAAATTGATGAGGACGAGCTGTCCATAGTAGAAGGCTGCTTGGACTTGGAACAAGAGATGGGGATTCTGCATCAACGAGCTTCTCACATCCCCGAAGGTGACGCCTCAAGCCAGATAGCGGAGCTTGTGTCTATGTTATCAGATGCCGCCGCAGCACATGAAGCTGTGCACGGGAGTACGGGGGCGTGGGGTTTCATCTCCAACGAGGGGAATTCCCCTAATGAAGGGCAGTCACACTTAAGCGACCAGTTACTGGAAGGGCAAGGCGTTTCAACAGCTGAAAATGACGAGTTTGTTCCACGTGCACTGCCCGTTCAGCCTCGTGGATCCACTGTTCTGCCTACTTCTCTGGGAAGGACCGTTGTGACTGGAGTAGCTCCAACCGTTAACATTCAGCCTGGAGAGAAGGAATATACCCGGTCGTTTCTTGTTGACGGCGGCCTGTTAGAGGTTGGAGAACCTTCAACTTCATATGCGGGAAGTCCTGAGTTTCTGGACAGTCCCGATGATAGTGAAGATCTCCGCTCTCACCCATATGCCCGGGTTCCGGCGCTGGATGCGGGTGTTGTGCCTAGAGACGTCAACGTAAACGCCCTGTTCTCTCGACCGCGGCTGGGTTCGTCGCTTTATTTGTGCTTAAACGAGATACGGAGGTTGCTTGCGCAGAAGACGCTTAACCAGAATAACGCAGATGCCTTCGTACATGCTGTGGAGAATTTGGTGAGCATAGTGTGGTTTCAGGCACATAAAAAGCAGTGGAATTTTCGGCCATCTACTGTTGCGGAAAAATACGCAATATTTTTCTTGGCATTCGATTCGCTTGCCTGCGCTATTCAACTTTTGGGGGAGAGTATGAAGCTCCCCTTGTGGTGGAATGCATTCGTAGAAGGCTTCGACACCCGTCTGCGGTTGGACTCACCTCCAAAACGAGGAAGTGGGGGCACATGTAGAAGGCTAGCGAAGCGTCTGGCTGCTGCCCTGAACGTTTACAAGAAGGGACGACGTCCACCACTGGCTGAAGTAGTTGCGTTGAAAAGGCTGATCTTTTGTGCGCGTGATAGGCCCATTATGTTTAAAAAGCCGGAGTGGATTCCCTTCCAGCAGGATGGTGGATGTCATTAAAGCATGGGTGCATTTGCCTTGTCTGGTATTTGTACATCAAAAGACTTGGCCTGCGGAATGTTTCGTAGAACATATCTTTTCGTTCCTAAATGAAGTCTGTCGCTGTTATTTATCATTAATAGCTTGCAATACCCAGCAAGCTAGAGCCACTGATGGACTGGTGAAGCGGCAACAACTTTCGATAATAGCGCCCCCGATTATTTTGTGTGTTGCATTGCTTAGCGTTACACACTGGTGCTTGCAGGCCCTTGCTTGCTGCTGCACATTTCGTGACCGTCAACTCAACAGAGCTGCTATAAGGAGTGTCGGCTTTTGTGTCGTGCAACGTCGCGCTAAGAGTGGCACACTGTGGCAAACGTTTGCAATAGCACAACGAAGCTTGCCATCTCCAAAGCACCAATTAGGGCTCGCCGTTTGCAACGGGGTGTCGACTCCTCCGGTGGAAATTATTTCCCTGCTTCGATTGCTTCGATGCAAATCAATATTTTTAAAATTTGTCCTCTCCAACACATTTAAGCTCACAAGCCGATTATGCACGAGTGCCAATTTCGATGTCACATACGGAGTAGTTGCAAAGTGCAAGTTGATGATGGCAGAATACGCACCACTTACAGTGGCGCTAGATGTGGCAGTCTGTCCGCCACCTAGTAACGAATTGCCATAAACTATCCAGAGCATTCCACCGAACGTCGCGTGTATGGCCTTAATAGCAACTGCTCTGCATTCATCAGTTTGTACGAGGAGACCTCCACCATATAAATACATTCACGGCCTTCACGCGCCAGCACACCCACTACGTTGTTCTTCGGAAGAGGTGCTACCTAGCACGGAAAGGAGCAAAGCCTGGACAGTGGTGCTTGATCTATCCGCTCTGTCGAAGGCCATGTCCGCTCTACAGAATTTTAATATTTGTACAGAAAGTTATCTGTTCAGCATCTGTGATATGCATACAACTCCGTGCAGCGCCGTGATCCATATTTTGGGCAGAGGTGAGGAGTGGGCGTGCCTTGCGCTGTCACCAATATAACGGATCTAGCAGAAGGTACAAAGTAGGGCTTAGAGTAATTAATGTGCTGCTGGCGGAAATGCTATGCGGTCTCTCCACGAAGTGAGTGCCTAGAATGCAAGGGAACCAATTGCCACAAGTAGCAGGACGCGACGTAGATGGCTTTCAGGCTCGCAGAGGCAGCGGCGGTTTGGCTTGGCTCAGGATACAACCAGGCATTTTCCATTCCATGCTAGGGAATCTGTTTCTTCTTCGCAACCATCTGTTCTCTGAACACGCTTATAGTCCTTTTGGAGCCCAGATGCCTATTTATTTTGTGTGCTACTGTACTTTTTGCTGGAGTGGCCATACAAGTGCCACTTACAGCATCTAAGCGTGACTGGTGCTTTATATCTCCATATAGCCGCAGCGTGTTCCTTTCGCCTAAACTTACCTGCAGGACCGGAAAAGTTACGGTCCGTCCAGCTGTTATAGTCTAGCTGTAGTGCGCTAAGATGTGAGGCGCCCAGCTGTGGGGTGCCCATCTTTGGCTTGCCCAACTGTGAGACGCCCAGCTGCAAGCACACAGCTGTGGTGATTGGGCCCGCAGCTCGCTCTTGCTTCGTTTAACAACAAGGTGTTACTAAGTTTGACGAGAGTCCTCGCACTTTTCCAGTGATTCTCGCGGGTTCCACTAGAGTCGGGATGACATTCTGGGTGGGCAGGTTGTGCTGCAATTCAACAGCAGAATGGAGCACAGGCAAGCCTCCTTTTACTGCATGCACAAGCATTGGGGACAACTGGTACGCACGTACTAGTCCCGCAGCTAGACGTCATCTTCAGGGAGACCATGCTGCAGTTTGCGTTGCATCACAGGCAAGTAAGCATACGCAATTTCTTTAGCAAAGCATGCAATGACACCCTAGTGGCCCGCCTATTGGTAAGTAGAAGCAGAGGCAACAACTTCAGATGAACCATTGGTGCAGCCACGCTCCACTGGAGCGCCCTATTCGCTCGTCGCACCGTAATTTTCGTAATCTGCTGTCTTCCTCCACATCATTATCCTTTTCATATTGCTCTTTAATGGGTCAAATTCCAGGAATAAGCACAGCTTTTAGTGGCGGAGCCCCTGGGAAGTGCAAAGTAGTCCCACCGGTTGTAGGGCACATGCTCGGACCGTCCCATAACACATCGGGGCAGCAGAGTTGAACGCGCTGCCCATCTTCGTAAAGGGTAATCCAGTCATCCATACTACAGTGCAGTAAAGTTTGTGGTGCTGTGTAGAAAGTGTAAAACGCAAGATCGTTTTTCCATGCCCGCCAATACCTTGACCGAGGACAGAATTCCTTGACTCTGGAATGGTGCCATCAGTTTTGTACGGCAGACAGAAGCCTGGAGAACGGCGAATTGGCACAATTCCCGACGTTTCTACCACATACACACAGGATGAAGAAGGTTGGGAACCTCCAATAATCTCAACTCCATCGGCTCCTCCGTACGCTCGTTCTGGCTCATCGTCCGCGATTCGGCAGCTCCTGCTTTCACTGGGCGCCATCATATCGGTTGCAGCATTCGTAGTTATTTTTTCTGTGTGTAGTGTATGGAATAAAAGGAAGCATGTACCGGGGGCTACACTTCGTAGATTGTCTGACGACGGGGACGGTCTCGACGACGATGAGCTGTCTGTCATAGAAGGATGCTTGACGCTGGAGGCCGAGCTGGGGATTCTGCGACAAAGGGCGGCTTCTCAGTCCGATGCCGACCCAGAAGCGCGGGTAGAAGGAATAGTTTCGGTGTTACAGGCGGCTGCTGCAGAACATGAAGCGACGCTCGGGTTGTTAGCGCTGTGGGATAGCATCCCCGTCTCCCACGCTGCCTCTGGGCGAATCCAGCAGCGCGCAGACGAAGACTTGACAGGTATGCAAAGTGCAGTTCAGCCTCAGGATAAAGAAGCGGTATATACTTCCACTGCTCCAACGTCTGCATCTGCAACAAACGAGGGTTCTTTGGATGCAGCCCATGCCTTGGGTCCAGATGCGTGGTTAGATACTAACCCAGAGCTAACGAGAGGCGAAGGTGAACACGATAAGGCCAACTTGGCACAAGCTACTGTTAGTAAGTCAGATGATGCACAAACATCATCTTCAGAACCGCCGCCTCTCGACGCCGCCTGCGTGTCGGGTGCGATGCCAGGCAATCAAAGCCACCCGTATGTGCGGCTTCCATTGCTGGCGGAAGGATTGGTCATTAGACATATAGACGTGGACAACCTATTTAAGCCATACCTAAAGAGAATAGACCCCCATTTTTTTCTGAGCAAGATGAGGAGATTGTTTGCGAAGGAAGTCCTCGAGCAGGATGATGTGGACATCCTCGTAAGAGAGACAGAGGGCTTAATAGGCTCAGCATGGTATCAGGCACATAAGAAATTCCGTAAGAACCGCCCCGTGTACGCAGCTGAAGCCTTTGGAAAGTACTTCTTGGCACTTGACGCGATTGTGTGTGCCATTCAAATTTTGGGGGATTCAATGCAACTTTCTTCGTGGTGGGCGAAATTCGTTGATCCTTTTGATCGTGATCCTTCACGCTTGCCACCCTCAAGCAATACTGTGGGGGGGGTTCACCGGAGAATGGTTAGCCGACTACGTACTGCGCTGGCTGTCTACAAAACTGCAAGACGCCCATCACTTGGAGAAGTAATTGCTCTCAAAAAAATGTTGTTTTTCCCCCCAACGGCCCCTGTGCACTTCAATGATGATAAGTGGGATCAGTGGCGAGAGGATGGAAAAGATTCCTAGAGGTAGCCGTATATTTTTTGTTATAATGCTCAAGTGGGAGCGAGCAAGATTGGTAGAACGCCTAATACAGTCCACGTTTTGTTCCTGAAGGAAACGCAGCTGGATATAGAACAGCCACTGGCTTGCCGGCGTTCCCTGATTAAGCCCACAGAGAGGAAGCAGGCGCGCATCACTGGAACGGCAGTACTATTTGAGAAGACCCTTTCAGTAACGTGGCAGGTTTCGTTTTTCTACCGCTGAGCCGTTACAGTCTGGTGTGCGGAGGCTTTTGTATACACTGTAGTTCCGGCTTTGACTATCATTATGTTGAGTGTTTTCGTTGTATCGTACAGTATTTCGCCCATATGCTGCGTTATGCTAGGCAAGCTATGGGAAAGCTCAGCGGTTGCGCAAATGAGCGTCTCGAAAGGGCACGGGCAGGTCGCTTGCAACCAGTTGCATCGCACTCTCCTGCAGGGGAGCGCATTGCTTTTCTGCAGTGGAAATGTTTGGTTCAGCCAGCAACATTTGAAGCAGCCGCGGTTAGGCGACAACTAGGCGGCACCTTGCATTGCGTGGGGTCCCAATCGCTGCGTAAGTTTTCGACAGCCAGAAGCACACAGGACCCCAAATTCAAGGCCAGACCATCAGTTCCAGTTGCCAAGCTGTGCAGCTCGTTGAAGTGCATGCTAACGCTGTACCCACAATTTAGCGCATCCACAGCATAACTGCAGCACCAGTCCTGCAGCAGCAGGTGCATGCCGTTGCCTGGCCTGCAGTCGAGTCTGACGGGTTTTTTTCTCTATCTGAACACTCCCGTGATACGCTGAATGCGTCGTCGATGCACTCAACACGTGCACAATAGTGCTTTGGTTCTGCATTCGTCGAAGTGGCAACGCATGCCCGTAACAGGGATAGGGGCCATTCCCTGCAGCTTGATGTTTTTGAGTGTGTTTTGCGATGCATATGAGAAGACATCCAGCACACGACGTTTCTCGGCTTGGCATATGTGGCCTTGCTGCAGGTCCAGTTAAGCACTAAGCGAGAGGACAATTTTTTTGCAGTTTCCTGAGATGTGCATGCAAATGATCGTTTCGACTGACTCCTTTCAGATGTCACGTGATTGACAGATGAGGGGGGATGGGCCAAGGCGATGCGATCATGACCATATCTATTCCAGGAGTGTCATACACGTTTCCCTCGCGAATAGCAGGGGAAATATACGAGCGAGCCGTTGCACTTCAATAATTGTTGCTTGTACGTTGCCCGCGTAGCTGCCGTAAGCTAATTCTACCTGCGAGTGGCACCTGAGCATCCATTGTTTCTCCTTCGCATCGTGTTGTGTGATATTCTAGTAATAGAGAGTCAGTCCTCACGACTCAACATATTTGGCGAGCCACCTGCTGGTTGTCTCTGCCTTGTAGGCCATACGCCTACGGCGATTGTTGCCAGGTGTTCTTGGTTGAAGCCCCACACTTTAGATGCTCCCGTTCTGAGATATATCTAGGGAGTGGAAACTGTATTCTCGGCTTACAGTGACGTCCAAGCGAAAGTACGTGTAAATGCTCAAAAATGCAGCATTTTTACCATGCTCCATCCGTTGCCTTGGAGGCACTGTGCTGCCCCGTGAAATAAGTTAAGAGCCCCTACAACACTCGTGCGTCCGACAAAATTTCCTTAACCACCACATTTTGGCGCCACATTTTGGGGCTGAAGATGGAAGTGGGGGGGAGCTTTTGCAGTTAGCCTTGTAGCTTTCTTGAGTACTTTCACGAGTTAAGCATGAGGTCTCCAATCCAAACAACACTAACTTCTTCTAAGCTGTCTAGTCCCTAGTTTTGAAACATGCGCCCAAGTGACGTCCAATAAGCGCTCTCTAAGCA
>CAJFCY010000725.1:0-10738 GCA_904066265.1 Eimeria zaria
TATATATATATATCCTTGGATGGTGTTTGGCGGATGAAGGGGGAGGCATTCTAGATATTTATCAAACCCTAAACCCTAATATTTATTTATATACACAAATATATAGTAAAGCCTAGTAAACCCTAAACCCTAATGTAAAGGCTAGCCAGACAAACCCTATTTGTGGTTTGTATATACACCAGCATTCTATACAAACCTTTCACACCTAAACCCTAACACCTGTATGTACAACCAACTTCTCCCCTCCTCCCATCCTCCTGCCCCAGCTAGCTAGCTAGCTAGCTAGCTGGCTGGCTGGCTGGCTGGCTAGCTAGCTAGCTAGCTGTCTGGCTAGCTGGCTGACTGACTGGCTAGGTGGCTAGCTAGCTGCCTGGCTAGCTAGCTACCCGGCTAGGTAGCTAGCTGGTTGGCTAGCTAGCCAGCTAGCTAGCCAGCTAGGCTAGCCACCTAGCCAGCTAGCTAGCCAGCTAGCTAGCCAGCTAGCTGGCTAGCTAGCTAGCTAGGTGTTTGGAGTTAGGTAGAGCGAGAGTAGACAGGGAGGGGAGAAAGGAGACAGCCAACCTACTGTCTCCTTTTGTTTGTTGTTTGTTGTTTGTTGTTTATTTATTTATTTATTTATTTATTTATTGTTTGTTGTTTGTTTATTTATTTATTTATTGTTTGTTTGTTTGTTGTTTGTTGTTTGTTGTTTGTTGTTTGTTTGTTTGTTTGTTTGTTTGCTTGCTTACTGCTGCTGTTGGTTTGTTTGTTGCTGCTGTTGCTGCAGATGGTGGAACGTATACAGCGGGCAGACAGTACAGTGGTGAAGTCAGCAGCAGAAGCTGGACGTTTGCTGTTTATGATTAACCAGATGTTAGATGGTATAACCTCTGAAGGAGGAGTTGCTGGTGGGGCAGCATCTGCCCCAGCAGCAGGAGCAGCAGGAGCAGCAGGAGCAGGTGGAGCAGGAGCAACAGCAACACCAGCAGCTGTAGCAGCAGCAGCAGCAGCAAGGAAAGCATTACGTAACTATGAATTACAGTTTACACATCTTGTAGCAAGTAGTGGGGCTGAGATGGAGTCGTCTGTACAGCACATGAAGCGGGCTGAGGAGCAGCTAGCTGCTTTAACTAGGAGATTTCATGATGGTATGGAGGAGTTGAAGCATAAGAAGACTCTGCTGCAGCTACAGGAGGAAGCTGAGGTTGCACTGCAGCGTGTACAAGATGAAGTAAGGACTGTTATTGGGTTAGGGTTATCTGCAGCACAAATTCAGAAAGAAGCAGAAGAAGCAGAAGCAGCAAGAGATACTTTGCTGCTGCAGCAGCTGCTTCAACGTGCAGCAGAAGCTTCATTAAGAACAGCTGAAGTTGTTGACCAAGTACAAACACTCTTCACAGATGTTACTGTTAGAATACAAGCATTAGATGCATTAGTTGCTTCAGTATCAAGTCCAAGCCTACAGTCAAAGGGAGCTGCTGCTGCAGCAGATCTGAGAAGTAGGTCTGAGCAGCAGCAGCAGCAACTGCAGCAACAATCAAAAAAAACAACAGATGCTATTGGTGCTGTTAAGGAGTTTATAAAAAGTCATATTAACTTCCTGTTAGAAGAGCTGGAGCAAGCGCTGAAGGAAGGAGATGCGTGGGGCCGTGAAGCATCGCAGCAGCACAAGATGCTGCGTGCTGCACTAATAGCAAGAGAGGAAGATGCAGCAGCAGCAAGAATGGCAGCAGACCAGTTCATTAAGTCTTTTATGGAGGATGTTGAAGAGGCTCAGAACAAGGTGACCAGTGGTCAGGTCCAGTGGTCTGGTGCCGAAAAACAATACTCCTTCAGATCCAGGCGTATTGCAGCAGAACAGCTCAAGGACGAAGCTGAAGTTGCTGCAGCAAGAGCTGCTGCTGCACTACGTAATATAGAGAAGCAGGCAGAAATGTTTTATGTAGAGGCAGGGATGACTATCAAAGACCTGGAGAAGTTAGAGCAGAAGGCACGTGAGTTAGCTGAAGCAGCAAGAGCAGAGGGTGACCGCATGCAGAGGGAGCAGCAGAGGTTTCAGGGTATGGGAGCAACATCAGCAGCAGCAGAAGCAGCAGCAGAAGCAGCAGCAGCAAGAGAACGTGCAGCAGCAGCATCAAAGTTAGCAGAAGGGTTTGACCAGCAGAGACACGTTGTGCTGCAGCATGTGGAGGATGCAAGACAGGTATTAGCAGAGATGACCCCCCGTCTGCTGCAGTGGTCTACTGCAGCAGCAAAAGGATATACACCTACACCAGAGGGGACAGCTCTCAGCAGCAAGGAGACACTTAGTAGATACAATGATAAGACAAACCAACACCTCTCGCATGCACGGCAGCATTTAGAAAGAGCAAGAGAGTTGACGCAGCAGCTTCAGCGAGTGCAGCAGACACTCCAGGCAGATATCGAAGACCTTAAGGCTGCCTTGACGGCTACCCCTTCCGAAGACTACCTACAAAACAACAGCAGCAGCAGCAGCAACAACAACAAAGGCAGCAGCAGCAGCAGCAGCGGTGATGGTGGTAGTGATGATGATGGGGCTGTCTCTAGTATGTCTGTTAGTAAGGGTTTATCGGAGACACTGGAGAGGCGAGTCGTTCATCTAACAGCATTGGGGGAGGAGTTGAAGAAGCAGGAGGAAGGCTGCCGCAGGGCGCAGCAGGAGGCCAGCAAAGCAGCAGCAAACCTGCAGCTAGCAGCACTACGTGCAGCAGTTGGGGAGCTGCCTAGTGGAATCTCTTCTGTAGAGCAGCAGGAGTTAAGAGATGCTATTGATGCAGCAGATAAAGCAGCAGCAGCAGCAGCAAAGAAGGCTGACCAACTGCAGCAAGAGTTGCTGCTGTTTTCTGAACAAGAAGGGGGAGACACTGCATTAAGTATACTACTTGAGGAGACACTTCAACAAGTTAATAATATATTTAAAACAATACAAAACAAATTTAATAATATGATACGAGAAGGTATACCCAACTTTGAAGATTTACTCAAAAATACACAAACAGCTGCAGAAAAACTATATACTTGCAGAAAGGCTGCTGCTGATGCTGCTGCTGCTGCTGCTGCTGCTGCACCTGCTGCTACTGATGGTGCTACTGCTGATGCTGATGCTCCTCCAACAGCAGGTGAGAAACACAATATGCTTCATACTTTACAGGTGTTGCTGCTGCATGCTGCTGCTGCTGCTGCGTGGTGTTACTGGTGCTGCTCTTGCTGCTGCTGCTGGTGGTGCTGCTGCTGCTGCTGGTGATGATGCTGTTGGTGGTGGTTCTGCTGCTGCTGCTTTTGCTGTTGCTGCTGCTGGCAGAGGGGGCAGCAGCAGCAACAGCAGCAGCTGTTGCTGCTGCCGCGTATACCGGGGCAAGGTTGTGTTGTTCGGGTGTATTCATTATACAACGAGTTCATCTTCTTCTGTTACATACATTTATTTATTTATTTATTATTTTATTTATTTATTTGTTTGTTTGTTTGTTTATTTGTTTGTTTGTTTATTTGTTTGTTTGTTTGTTTATTTGTTTGTTGTTTGTTTGTTTAGAAGGGGTCCAAGACTCGGACGTATCTCCTGCAACAGATTCTGCTACAGCAGCAGCACAAGCAGAAGCAGAAGCAGCAGCAGCAGAGTTTGCTGCTGCTGAAAGCAAAGCACGGCAGATGGGGGAGTTCTTAGTAGGCGAGGCGGGAGACGTTGCTGCCTGTGCTGCACATGTAAGCAGCATGCTGGAAGAGTTGAAAGTATTCAGAGACAACAACAAGCTAACAACAGCTGCTGCACAGGCTAGCAGCAGCAGCAGCAGAAGCAGCAGCAGCAGCAGCAGTGGTGGTGGTGGTGGCGATGGAGGCGCTGGTTCAACGTTGCATGCGTCGTCTGGGCCTACATCACGGCGTTTGAGTGCAGACCCCAGCAAAGCAACAGCAGCAGCAACAGCAGCAACAGCAACAGCAGCAGCAGGAGGAGTATCTCTGGAGGCTTTGCAGCAGCAATCAGATGCTTTAAGGGGGCAGGCAGAAGAGGCAAATGCAGGTCTAGTTGCACGCCTCCTCCACCTGCAGCAGCTGAAGGGGATGGGGGTAGATGCCCCCCCTACATTGGCAGCAGGGGCGTACGGTGCAGCAGCAATGAAATACCTCAAGACAGACAGCAGCAACAATGGCAACAACAGCGGCAGCAGCAGCAACAACGGCAGCAGCAACAGTGGTGTTGGAGGTGCAGCTGATAACAGTGCAGGTGCTGCTGGTGGTAGTAGTGGTGATAGCAGCAAAGGGAATGGAGGAGACGACGATGTTAAAGAAGAGGAGCAGCAGCAAGAAGAAGAGAGAGAAGAAGCTACCAGCAGCCCCAACTTATATTTAGCTGTAGGTATAGCTGGCGGTGTGCTGCTGTTAGCTGGTCTATCGGGTTGTGGTGTATATGCAAGGAAGCAGCAGCGATCGAGGAGACAGAAGAGTTTGCAGCAAGGTGTCTCCTCTTCAACAACACATCAACAAACAATTGGAGGAGGGGAGTCCGGGGGAGGACCCTGCTGCAGCCCCACAAAAGACTTTGATGAAGCAACACATGCAGGTGGTGCAGCAGCAGATGATGCAGATGATGAGCTGGAGCTACAGCAACTGCAACAACTCGAGCAGCTACAACAACAGCAAAAACAACAGCAGCAACAGCAGCAACTGCAGCAACAGCAGCAGCAGCAGCAGCAAGATGGAGGGATAGATAGACTATCACCATGTATGATTGGTGCACCTGTTGTTGCTGCTGTTGCTGCACCTGAGGTGATGCTGGGAGATTTGGAGACAGGCAGAGCTGATACAACGAAGAGACAGTATCTCATAGACGAACACCACTTAGTAGCGAGGGAGCTGAGTACAAGACAGTCAGCTCGTTGCCGTACACCTCTTGTGTTTCTTAATAATATTAATAATATTAATAATATTAATAATAATAATAATAATATTATAGATAATACATTTATTGATAATAATAAAGATGTATCGTTGTCAGCAACTGTACAGACACCTCGACTATGGGAGTCAAGACACAGGGATGAGGCGACCAACAGGGGACGCTCAGCTTCCCCTACTATGGGGCATCATAGACAGCTGTACATGCAGCAGCAGCAGCAGCAGCAGCAGCAGGAAGAGCAGCAGCAAAGCAGGAGGGCACGGCAGTTAGAGAATTTGGAGGCAGCAGTTACACTTGAACAGGAGACACAAGACTCACAGGGTTCTAGTGGGGGTATACACCCCATAGACCTTCCTTAAGTATAACAATTAATATAAATGTATATACAATTTATATTACATTCGCTGCTGCTGTGGCGGATGCTGCTGTGGCGGATGCTGCAGTGTATAGGGAGACACCCCCCTGTCTCCTCTACTATTGTGTAGCTGTTATACATTATCTACTTCTTCTTAATACACAGAGATACACTTGATAGATAGTAAAGGAGACACCTGATAGTGGAGGAGACACTTGATGATGGTGGAGGAGACACTTGATGATGATATGGAGGAGACAGCTGATTTTAAAGGAGACACTTGATGGTGAAGGGGACAATAAATGATACACCTGATAATGAAGGAGACACCTGATAATGGAGGAGACACTTGAAAACAATAACTCACAGTAAAACGCCTGCTAATAAAGGAGACAGTTGATGACAGAGGAGACACCTGGTGATGGAGGAGACAGCTGATGACAGCTAATGTGATAATGCTGTACAGCTGGAGACAGCTAATGCGGAGCTGTGTTATTGTCTTTTGTCGTAGACAGCTGATAACAGCTAATGAATGGGGCTGTAGCTTGCATGCAGCCGTGCATGTGCATGTGTTATTCTGTATAATATAATATAATATGTTTTTATTGTATTTACAAGAAAAACATATTATATATATTTGTTTTTTCTTGTATCTTTTTTATTTTTTTCTGTATTATTTCTGTCTCTGTTTATACTCGTTCTTGCTTCTTATTTCTGTTTATTATTGTTATTATTATTATTTATTATTATTATTATTATATTACTTATACTTTTTACTCGCTTCTTACTCTTTTTATTTGTTTGTCTCCGCTGTCGCCGCCGGAGTAATCGGCTGGCTGGAGGCGCATGCGGTAGAAGGACAGCGACACGAATTTGAATGCTCCTGCTGCTGCTGCTGCTGCTGCTGCTGTTGCTGCTGCTGTTGCTGTTACTGCTGCTACTACTGGTACAGCTACTGCTTCTGCCAGTGCTGCTGTTGCTGTGGCTGTAGCTGTGAGGCGGCAGCTGCGGCTAGGTGGCTCAACTAGTGGAGAAAAGAATAGAGTAGTAGTTGCAGGTAGCGGGCTGTCAGACTCAGTTATGCTTGTGGTAGGTGTTACAGTTGTTGCTGCAGTTGTAGTTGCTGCTTCAGCTGTTGCAGCCGTTGCTGCAGCTTCAGTTGTTTTGCAGTTGCTGCAGTTGCTGCTGTAGCTGCAATGCCACAAGGCACAATGCTGTTTCGGCGCATCTGCAGGAGTTTATCAGTATAGAGCTCATAGAGTAGGCAGGGTTCCGGTTGCAGCTGCAAGGACTCGTACTTAGCAGCAGCAACTGGTGCTGCTGCTGCTGTACACTACATATGCAGTCTCCTTTTGTTATTAGTTGCACTGGGGTGGCTTCGATGGCTGCTGTATTCTCAGCAGCATTTGCTGTTTTGCATTAAATGAAGTTCTAAGGGTATTTCACCGCAGCGATGCAACATTAGTTTGGCAGAAGAGATACAGCAGCCCATCGGTAGGCGGAGTAATGTATATATATACATATATATATGTATATACATATAGTATATGGTAACTGTACGTCGGGTATCCTCTGCTGTGGATATTTGAGATGCATCTTTAGTACAGAGTAGGTAGGCTAGGCTTCCCCAAACGTTGTTTCTAGCTAATGCTCGCAAGGGGTAGCAGTATGCAGTTAGCTGATAGGACATTACAGCTAGCTGCTAGTGGGAACAGCTAGCTGCAGCTAGCTGTAGGTAACCCTGTAGCTAGCGATTAGGTCATCGTGGAACTGGTGTTTAGCCAATTCAGCAATTAACCACAGCAGCTATTGAGGCACATCACTACGCCTCGTCTCTGGAGACAGGCTTTAAAGGTTCTTCATCAAATACTTATTTCACAGTGCAGTGGACGATGAAGATCTCAAAGAGAGGTTAGAATTTCTTCTTTTGTATTTCTTTCATAAACAGCATTAACCTTTCCTCCAGTCCCAGTATGCACAACGTTGTGCACGATGTTGGTAGTATGTGTATATCTGTTTGGCCACAGGCCCCCTCATAAGGCCCAAGAAAGAGCTTGTGTTCAGCAATTGCCTATACTGTTACGCGTTCATGCAGCAGAGGGGTCTTATCTGCGTTTGCATGAAACCTTTGCGTGCACAGCATTCTGCATTCTGCGTTGCATTGTGTGAGTTTCTTTTGCCGCACTAGTTGTACCAAGGCGCGTCACACGTTTGTGTGTACTGTTTCTTTTCTCTCCTCCTCCTACTGCAGCTCGAGACAATTGGCCTGTTCTGCCGAAGCCTCCTGCTGATTGGAGAGGGGTGTGCTATAGCTCCTTTTTGTTGAACTCTCATCAGAAGCATTTAGAGTCTATTGCAACGGACGACGGCACTTGGAGGACTGTCGTCATGGCTAGCATCGGCCAGCAGCACATGAGCCGGCAACTAATTTCCGTCTCCTACAGCTGGGCAGCCCCCTACATAGTAGTGATTAGTGGCTAAGGCGTTCTGAAAAAGTATGGAACAACTTATCAATAAGTCAGCATATTCTCCGCACAATGGCGATCTTGATCAGGGTTTGCCATTCGGTGAGACAACAGCTCTTGCGACATTGAAGCAAGTGCAGTCTACGGTCTCTGCATAGCTCCCGGCGGAGAATGCTTCTCCAGCCAAACCAATTCATAAGTAATGAGTCCATACTTACTGACCCCCGAGATACGACGGGGGCTTCAATGCAGAGGCATTGGAGGAGCTCTTTGGCCTTCTCCATTTGGAAATTCGTGCAAATGACGATCTGCAGTTTCAATTGGCACCATCTTTAGTATGAGCGGGTGCACGATAATGGTTGTTAGATAGAAGCAAGAATACCATCCCCTGAGAGCAGACTCTGGGAGGTTTCCGAGATGCGCTGGGGTGTAGGTTTATCCGCTGCTGGCCATTTAGGGAATATACTATGGCAGAACTGGGAGAGCATGAACAAGGGACGCTATCTATAGAGCACTACATCGAGAAGTATGAGTACTTGGTGAACAGAAGTCTAACGGTGGCCAGCAAGCTCCTAGTTTAATGGTTCATAGCAGGGTTTTCCAACGGAAAGAGGCATTCAACAGCTGGCTTGGCTGAGGAGCGTGAAATAAGGATTGAAGGGGTGAAGCTCGCAAAGACGATTTAGTGCGTATGAGGAAAAAAGGGAAACAAAACGGCATTTACACTGCCCCACCTTGAGAGATAGGAAGTGACTGCTGGAGTGCTTAATGTAGAGAGGGTATTGGATGTGTGGGTGCCAACCTCTCCCAGAAAAGGGTAGGAAGCTGTACCTGATAACAGCTGGCGAATTCGACATCTGGAATATTGAAGGTTGTACCGCATGGTGCACCTGCTTATTTTGCGATAAGCAAAGCCACGGAATTCCAGACTTCAGGCAAATGAAAGGAGCGCAGGAAATAGAAGACCAAGAATTCGATTAGTGCCACCAGGGCAACAAGGAAAACCAGGGAAACGTTTGGGCACCCGTATAGCGCAATAATGCGGACCAAGGAAATGCTTGCTGCACCTGAATATCCATATCGAATAATCACTGTGTAACCTGAAGCTTATTCCTTCTGAAGTTCATTTTAATTGTTAGGAGCTGCTACAGCTACTTGATACATGCTGTAAAGTGAATGCTTTGCCTCAGTCTAGCGCGAGGAGCTTCAGCGTATCTGCCTACGTATTGGCAAAACACTTGAGATACTGCTTTGTCGGTGACATAGAGGACACGAGAAACGGAAAGTGCGTGGGAGACTAATGTAAGCTCAAATCAGAAATGGGTCATATGACCAAAATCCAGGAGAGTGCAGTGCAGATGCTACATAGCCTGCCTGGCGCTGCCTTAGGTGCTTTTCCTGCTTATAGACAACCCACTAAGGGCCAAGTAAGTGTTCAACAATTCTGTACAGTGTTAGTGCATGCAGAACAAAAGGCCTGGGCGTGTTGCATCTAGGATCCCCTTGCAGCATTAGTTGCAGATATATGCGCTGCAGCACATGTCAGATCCTCTGCTATACCTTTGCCTGAAGCCCTAGGAACACCGCCCACGCTGCCGAGGGAGCATGACGGAGGCCAGCAACGTTTGGAAACCCTTACACTAATTTATGAAAGCCACGATCTTTCCCGAATAAGGGCTAATATTGTCGTAAGCGGCACAGGCAAAAGGGTACTTAGCTGATGCGAGAAGAGAAAGGCCTCGTCATGAATTGCAATGCAAGCTGCTATGAAAGGTACAACTAGGGGACCCCAGATACAGATGCAATCAAACCGTCTTTGTTGCATATATTGCCACAGTAAGTGCCTATTGTGTACGTATTGCTCGGTTTGTAGGCGCGAACGTGCTTGCAACAAAGAAGTACATGAAGCAATAACTTCAAGCAGAGCGTGCCATAACAGGCACCCTCCAGTAGAACATTTGCTCGAAGAAGCTCTAATCCCTCTTTCGTGCGGGTCCTTGTACTCCAAATCTTTAAATTGCTAAGAGTTTCCTTGCAGATATGCAACGAACAAGTTCACAAGGAAATATGTGTGCACATATATTATAAACAGCACACAAGATGCAACATTCGTGAAGATAGATGTACAGTGTAACGCGAGTCCTCGACCTTACTCGAGTACTGTCTCTAGCTGCAGCTGCGCAAAGTACCTGTAAAACTTTCAACAGCAGCTGATATGCTCTCCACTTATCTAGTTTGCCTGAGTACTGCGGCTGCAACATCTGGAGGCAGGTAAGAGAGGCGGTCTTAAGAGTTAGAAGACAGCTCGCTACAACCGTTACTACAAGCGGCAGCCATATATGAACTTAGCCAACACCCCTTTGCGGCAAGCATTAGCACTCTAGAGAACTGTTGAACAGTTGCTTTGCCCTTAATATGCAGCATATATTTATTAGAGATAGAGAGAACAGCAACTAGAAACACGCCCACACCGGGTTACACCCTACTTAGGCGGCTGCGGTTACCTAGTAGGTGGCGAGTTGCACTAAGTTTGATAGTGATATTAAAAATACTTTTTACTCAAATTGTCTGTTATTAATTAATAATATTTATAAATTTATTTGTTATTAATATTATTAGATATGCGTTTGGTTGTTTTTGTATTATCATTTGAGTTAGTTTGTATATTATTAAGTTTATATAAATTTGTATTTGTTTGTTTTTTGTTTTGTATAAATGTTTTAATTTGTTTATTATCTTTTGTTATTGTATTATCTTTATTATTTATAATATTAGTATGTATTTGTTTAGTTTGTGTATTATGTTTATTGGTTAATTGTATTATTTCTTCATCTATTTCGGGTGTATCGACAGTCGACACCGAAGAAGTTGAAAACTCCGAAAAACCAAATTCACAATTATTAATTAAATTATAATTTTGTAATTCTGATGAACGACGCATCAACAACAAACTCTGTAGTCTCTCCGCCTTCACACATACAACACATCTCAACACTCTTAACTTTCATTGTATATATAATATATGTA
>CAJFCY010000726.1:5000-10726 GCA_904066265.1 Eimeria zaria
CGTCTGTGTCCATTGCTATTATCTCTTCATAATGCTGCTGTTGCTGCTGCTGCTGCTGCTGCTCTTCTTCATCTTCATCTTGCTGCAGCTGCAACTGCTGCTGCTGCTGCTGCTGCTGCTGCTGTTTCTGCTGTGCAACATAAAACAATATTATGCGTCCTTGACTATCTCCTGCTGCAACAAACAACTCCTCCGGGTGTATAGCCACCTGCACCAACATATCAATGTGCAATAGACGCAGCAACCGCTGCTGCTGCTGCTGCTGCTGCTGCTGCTGCTGCTGCGGCTGGGTGTACAGCAGCAAAGCCTTGCCGCATGCAACAGCTATCATGGTTGCTGTTGGAGAAACAGCAATTGCTGAGGGACGTTCGTTACACCAGAATAGATGACGTGCTTCTATATACTGCTGCTGCTTCTCTGCTGCTGCTGCTGCTGCTGCTGCTTCTGCTGCTGTTGCTGTTGCTGTTGCTGCTGTACCTAATGAAGGAATACAGTCTTCAAAAGACAAAATACGCACAGCATAACAGCCTTCTGCTGCTGCTGCTGCTGTCCCGGTACGGTGCCCAGCACCTTGCTGCTGCTGCTGCTGTTGTTGTTGTTTCTTCTGCTGCTGCTTCTGCTGCTGTTGTCTGGGCAGCAGCAGCAGCAGCACGATCTGACGGCTTCTGCATGCAACAGCAGTAGCAAGAATTGACCCTCTTAACCTCATTTTCCGCAGACAGTTAGGCGACGTCTCCTCCTCTCCCTGCTGCTGTTGCTGCTGTTGCTGCTGTTGCTGCTGCTGCTGCTGCTGCTGCTCTAAGGCACAGTAAAAGGCAGGGTTGCTGTGCAACTCCCAGCAGCAAATGCTGCCGTCCAGCGCAAACGACAGCAGCATTGGAGGCAGACCCGCATACACCTTAGCGGGGATACACACTAATCCTGTCACCTGCAGCAGCAGCAGCAACAGCAGCAGCAGCAGCAACAGCAGCAGCAACAGATGCAGCAGATGTATATGTAGAAGCAGTAAATAGTAGCTGAAGAGTGAAAGAGGGAACGATATGCTGCTACAGGTGCTGCTGCTGCTTCTTTCTCGTGCCACTTGTGCTTGTGGTTTAGGGTTTAGGGTTTAGGGTTTAGGGTTTAGGGTTTGCTGCTTACCCGGCTGGTATGCCCCTTGCATGTATATAGAGGTGCCCCTGTGTTTACGGTGTATAGGCAGATATGCCTGCCTCTAACGCAGCAAATGATTCTGCTGTTGCAGCCAAAGACAGGGGCAACAGCTGTTAAACACCCTGATATCTCTTCTGTGTATGCAGACACACTGCTGCTGCTGTTGTTGCTGCTGCTGCTGCTGCTGCTACTGCTTCTGCTGCTGCTGCTGCTGCTATTGATGCTGTTTATGCTGCTGGGTTTGTGTTTTGACGAGCCCAAAAGGGCCGTCAGTATTGCAACTTCAGCTGCTGCCGCCACCATTATGTGCTGCTGCAGTAACTGTTGCTGCTGCTGCTGCAGTAACTGTTGTTGTTGCTGCTGCTGCTGCTGCTGATGCCACTGCTGATGCTATAGCTGATGCGGTAGCTGCTGCTGCTGCTCCCGCTTCTTTGTAAGGAAGAAGGAACCAACAGATCGACGTGCTGCTGCTGTTTCCGTTACTACTGCTGCTGTTGCTGCTGCTGCTGTTGCTGCTGCTGCTATTGCTGCTGCTGCTACTGTGTGATTGCTTCTATTGCATGTCTGCGTGTTTATCTTTCGTCTTTGAGCTTACAAGAAGAAGAAGCCGCAAAGTTGCTGCTGCTCTGGGCCCTGCTGCAGCGGCAGCAGCAGCAGCAGCAGCAGCAGCAGCAGCAGCCGAGCAGCACCTGGGCAGTAGCACTCTATCCTAACAGCAAATGAGGCAGCAACTAACATTTAAACAACCAAAATAAGGAGACAGCTGAGGTGTACATACACCGCAGCCAACAGAAGGAAGCTGCAGATCTCTTCGCCCCACAGCCAAGCCCCGTTGAGGCCCAGGAGGCCCCCAGCTGTTGCTGCTGCTGCTGCTGCTGCTGTTGCTGCTGCTGCTGCTGCTGCTGATGATGATGTTGCTGCTGCTGTTGGTTGTTTCCCTTCTGTTTCTGCCTCTATATTTTTTTCTGTTGTGTTTATATTATCTACGCAATCCTTTCGCTGCGGTCTGTGCATGCAGCAGCAGCAGCTGCTGCTGCAACAGCAACAGCAGCAGTAGCAGCAGCAGCAGCCGTGTGTTTTGCTGAGTGTGTACTGCAATAGTATTAATTAATTAAAAAACTCAAAAGCCACACAGCAAGCAACAATACTTGCAGGGTTGAGCTGCTGTTGCATGCATCTGGCAGCAGCAGCAACAACAGCAGCAGCGGTGACAGCAGTAGCACCAGCAGCGGTGACAGCATTAGCAGCAGCAGTAGCAGCAGTAGCAGCAGCAGCAGCAGCAGCAGCAACTTATGCTGCGGTACATACACAGGTGTGAGGCCTAGGAGGCTGCTCGTTGGGGGGAGCCGTGTGTTAAGGAGGAGACGATCCCAACACCCATCACTTAACCCTTGAGGTGTTCGTTCCCCCGATCCCAACACCACCCCACACTCGATCCCAAGACGATCCCAAGGGCATTTAACACGATCCCCCAACAAGGAACTGCATGCACTCCCCCACACCCCACATGGACACGATCCCAGACGATCCCCGGGGATCGTGTCGATCCCAGAACACCTCCCTCAACACGATCTCCAGCAGAGACAGCAGGCTGCCGATCCCCGTCCCTTAGGAGACGATCCCAGGCAGGCGATCCCAGCTCCTAGGAGACGATCCCAAGCCATAAGGAGACGATCCCAAGCCATAAGGAGACGATCCCAGGCTCTAGGAGACGATCCCAGGTGTCTAGGAGACGATCCCAGGTGTCTAGGAGACGATCCCAGGTCTCGAGGAGACGATCCCAGGTCTCTAGGAGACGATCCCGTGTTGTATTTTGTTAGTATAGTCGATAATGAAGGCTTTTGCTGCTGCTGATTTGCTGTTTGCTTTTGCGTGGGGGTTGGGGAGGCGGCTGCTTCGGGGTGTACAGACAGTTGCATGGTGTCTGCCTCCGGCAGTGCTGCTGCAGGATCGGTTTGCTGCTCTCAACAAGACAGACATCCCCTTTGCAGCGTTTGTACAGCAGCAGCAAGAACAGCAACAGCAGCAGCAGCAGCAGCAGCAGCAGCAACAGCAGCGTGCGCACTTGGCGTCTGCCTTCTCGGCTGCCGTCCCGGAATCCACGGCTATAGCAACAGCAGCAGCAGCAGCAACAGAAGGAGAAGCACGCACGACATCACCAGCAGCAGCACGAACAGCAGCAGCAGCAGCAACAGCAGCAGCAGACAGCAGCAAGGGGTCGTGGCTAGTAACAAGTTTAGCAGCACAAGAGATGTACAGAGGCTGCCTCGTGAGAGCAGCAAATGCAGCAGTTTTTAACTCTCGGGTGTATGTGCAGGTCGTCGGCATTCCAGGAGATGTTATTGCAGTGCCCTGGGGGCAGCAGCAGCAGCAGCGGCAGCAGCAGCAACAGCAGCAACAGCAGCAGCAGCAGCATCAGCAAGAGTTGCTGCTCAGACAGCAGCTGCTACATCCAAGTATAGATTCTAAGCTTGTAACACGTGACGAGCTGCTGCTGCTGCTGCTGCAGCTGTACGGAGAGAGAGAAGCAGAATGGAAGAAGCAGCATGGGTGCAGCCTCATTCACCTGCAGCAGCAGCACCAGTTGCTGCAGCAGCAGCTGCTGCTTCATCAGCACCCACCGCGTCAGCGGCAGCAGTTGCTGCAGCAGCAGCAGCAGGTGCAAGCACAGATGCGACAGCTGCTGCAGCACGAAGAAGAGCATAAAGAACAGCAAGCTATTATCAAACAGCATATAACTGAGCTGCAGCAGCAGCAACAGCAGCAGCAGCAGCAGCAGCAGCAGCAGCAGCCGGAGTTGTTTCTGTTGCTTCGGGTGCCTCAAGGCCGCTGCTGGGTTGAGAATTTAACGATTCCCGCTGCTGCTGCAGCAGCCCCAGCAGCAGAAACCGCAGCAGCAGCAACAGCAGCAGCACCAGCAGCAACTGGGCCAGCAGCAGCAGCAGCAGCAACAGCAGCAGAAAGAGCTGCTGCTGCAGCGACAACACTTTATGCTGATGGTGAAGAGATAAGGGTTTCGGATGGCATTAGCAAGGGCCTCCAGCCCTTAGAACCCAGCAGCAGCAGCAGCAGCAGCAACGGCAGCAACAGCAGCAGCAGCAACAGCAGCAGCAGCAGCAGCAGCAGCAGCAGCAACAACAACAACAACAGCAGCAGCAGCAACAGCAGCAGCAACAGCAACAGCAGCAGCAGCAGCAGAGTACCAGTAGCCGGTGACGACAGTTTTTCTTTCGGTTTGCTGCCGCTTCCTCTGATAGATGGCGTTCTCTCTCTTGCTGCACCCACACGACGCCCCCCAAACAGCAGCAACAGCAGCAGCAGCAGCAACAGCAGCAGCAGCAGCAGCAGCAGGAGTTGTTGGTTGCGTGAAGTGTATGAAGAGTGTATACATTTGCTGCAGCTGCCGCTGCATTTGCAGCAAATTGAATCTCCAGAGTTAAAAACTAAAAGCTGTGGGGGTACCCGCATCATCATACATGCAAACCCAGCTAGCCAGCTAGCTGGCTAGCTAGCTAGCTAGCTAGCTAGCTAGCTGGCTGGCTAGCTGGCTGGGTAGCTAGCTGGGTAGATAATACGGAGTTAGTGACAGCTGTGTTTGTAGGGTTGATGCTGCTGTAACAAACACAGACACGGTCTGGGTTTTAGGGTTTAGGGTTTAGGGTTTAGGGTTTAGCAGCAAGATAGCTCGAAGACCACACAAAGGGAGGTGCACCTGCCGCATGCTGTGGCTAGCTAGCTGTAGCTAGCTAGCTGTTGTTAGCTGCAGCTAGCTAGCTGCAGCTAGCTAGCTAGCTATAGCATACGGCGGTGGTATGAACAGCTGTAGACAGTTGCAGCCGGAGGTGTCTGTACACCCGAAAGCTGCGAGAATATATTATAAACTTCTCCGCTATTTTGTTTTAATTTTTTTGTTTTTAACTTTTTAGACAACACGTAGTTATTGTTTTGTTTGTTTTGCTGCTGCTGCTGCTGCTGCTGCTGCTGTTGTTGCTGCTGTTGCTGCTGCTGCTGCAGCAAAGCAGCAAAAGAGATAATTATATCTCTTTGTCTATAAAATATAATATGTAATATTAATATATATTTCAATTAATATAAAATAATTTATATAAATAACTTTTATAGATAATTTGTTGTCGTGTTTTGCTTCTGTTTGAGGTGTATATACACCTCATAGATTTGCATGTTTTTAATATTTTTGTTTTTTAGTATAAATTTTGTGGTTATTTGATGTAATAAAATATTTAAATAAATTAATTTGTTTATTTTAATTATTTAATTTAATAAAAAATATAAAATAAATATTTTTGTTTGTTGATTTCGGTTGCTGCTGCCGTGCACCTCCAACCGAAACAGTCAACTGGGCTGAGTAGTTTTGTTTATTTATTTTGTTTAAATAATTAAATAATTAATTAATTAATTAAAATAAATAAATATAATTCATTTTATTTTATATTTTAATGCAATATTTATTGTTTATCTCGTTGCAGCAAACCTCCTTTCTGCTGTATTGACAGCCGAAGCAACTTTCTTATTGTTGTAGTTTGTTGAATAAATATAATATATTATTTATTAAA
>CAJFCY010000727.1:0-10716 GCA_904066265.1 Eimeria zaria
ATTTATTTATATACATACGCATGAAGGCTGTGAAAGCGATGACATAGCCACGTAAGATGGCTGTGCACATAAAATAAATGTATGCGTATGTGTGTATACATGCTCAATGTAGTAGCCAGGCACGCATCAACGCGGAAATTACGGTACAGTGCTCGCACATAAGCCGGCAGAGACAGCAAGGGGGCGTTTGAAGCTGAAAGACGAGACAGAAAGAGGACAAATGAGCGAGATGAAGCTTTATTCAGCGAAAGAGAGGCATTAGCGAATATGCAGTGGAAGACTGATGGGGTGTTTACAACACACCAGTCTTCACTGCGACAGATCCGGTGGATGCGCTTTGATTGTGACGCTGGCGAAGACATCCGAATCCCAAGCCTGAACTGTAAACACTTGCTTACTGGGGTGCTAGATTCATCTTGGATGCGCTGTATAGCAAAAATGCTGCCAACCATGGGATGCCGAAGAATATGTGCTTCCCCTATTCCAACCCTAAGCCGTAGAGCTCTGCTCGGAGCTCGTGCAGAAAGTATATCTTTGTCTGTTGTCTGTCTATTTCGTCTGACTGTTTCTCTCATCTCTCCTTGCACCAATGATCGGGCAGGTACAAAACTACAGAAGTATTCGAAGCCACAGATTTACTTCCTTGATAGTAAGACACTCCTACATAGCTACACATAGAAAAACGCATTCATATATGCTTGCTCCCGTATGGATATGCCCGGCAAAAGTGGCATTAAGTGGAAAGGCAGGCCAGCAGCACTAAAACATACACTGGTAAGAAAAGGTGCAATTGCAACACGCGAAAAGACAGGAAAATACCAGTGGAAAAGGAGAAAAAGACAATAAAAAATGACTCAAGACCGAACGAGTCATTGGAATCCCTGCTACCCAACATGCTGCTAGAGCTGCAACATCAGCACACGGCATCTGCTGCTACAGCATGGTGCTGATGCTGCTGCAGCATGCAGAAGCCCAACATCCTGCATTATGTTGCTGCGGTTGTCGCTGGCACTTCATCAGCAGGTTGTTTGTTTATTGTTGCTACTGCTCTAGCGGCAGGTTAGTCACTGCGCTGCCTTAGCGTCTTTGATTCTGCCCGAAAGCAGCACAAGCGAGTGCGAATTTGAAGTGTCCCTGACTCGGACTTGAAATAGGAAGGGTCTGTTGACATCCAAAGTTATCTGCCGCTTTTCAAGGAATGCGGCAGCTTCAGCGAACATCATAGCCGTGGCTGCAGCCGCCTCTGTGCCTTCTTCATTCCACCTGAAGTCTGCTTGATGAAGGAAGGAAGAAACAAAAAGTTCTCTGTCACGGGTAATCCCTGAGAAGTCTGCTTCTCCCGCCTCAAACATCAGGCGCACGCCCAGGCGCCTGTACACCTCTATGAGGTCCACTTGGTTATCCTCTGCCGCAAGTTTAATCAAAGGCAGGGACAACTGAAGCTCTAATTGAGAAGAACGTGTGCTGTCCACCTGGCGTACGAGTTCCTCCACAGTGTCGGGCCTTTGCAGAAGTTGCTGTTCAAACTCGGAAATGTCATGGGGCAAAAATACATACAAGCAGAAACGGTAGTCCGAATACGGCAGAGACAAGACCTTCGCTGTCTCCCCCTCGTAATAGCCAAAACCCCGCTCCAGTCGCTGGTGCATGAACATCACTTGCTGCTCTTCAAGACATCCCGTCTGCCCATCCTTCACACAGAAAGACCCCAAAGAAGTCAAATCAGGCGAAAAGGGAGAAGCCCAAGGGCCTTTGAAATACAATGCGTTTATCAACACCATCCGGGTATATTGTGACAGGAGAGATGGATGTACAAGGTCTTTTATGTGCCCTTTCGTCTTCTCCTCTACAAATGCATTTATAGCAGCAGCAGTGGCCTCGGAGTCCTGGAAGTTAGCTGTCACAGCCTCGCCGTGGAAGTGCGTCGAAATCTGGCGAGCGAAGTGGCCAAAATGCGCGTCCTTAGCTAGACAGGATTCCACGTACATCCGATTTGCAGTCTCCAGCACTATAGGGGGTTCTGTTTCCCATGGTGCAGCAGCGCCAACCAGGGCAGGGAGGTCCAGGGACGAGGAGAAGGGGATATGTCGGTCCATCTCTTCTCGCGTGGCTCCTCGTGCACCCATTTGAGCCATTTTGAAGACGGAGAGAATGCTGAAGGGGGAAAATACAAAGTTCAAGCCCCCCTTTTCCTCCTTCTCCGCGGCAATCGAGTTGTACAACTCAGAAGCCACCACAGTCATGTTTTTAGAACCCGGAAGCCCTCCATCTGGGCTACCCATACTACAAACTATACAGCTAAATATACTCAAAGAGAGAATATAAACAGCCAGCATGTTCGGCAGTATGTGAAGTCGCTCGGAGCGTGCACAAGCATGCAGGTCCTGAATGATCGGTGAGAAGCAAACAAATGATAAGGAGGGGAGAGGAAAGAAAGCAAGAGGAGATGAAAACACCAGATAATTTGCAAGTGGTTGCTGGAAAATTAATAGAAGTCAGACTTCTTTGGAGCGATATGGCAGCACCGTTCCCGTTGTCCTCTAACCTGCCAGAGCGGCATCGACGGTCACTCCAGCCGGCCCCTGAACCGTGTAGCATCGTTAGCCGCTGCGTTTGAACTCTTCGATTCAGGAAATGAAATTCTACCAGTTATACACTATATTGTACAGAAATTCAAAGGAGCATCCACTAGCATGTCGGAGGGATGAACAACCGAGCCCTTGGTGGTGTCATTGACCACGGACATGTCAGAAGGTCGCAATATCAGTACTACACTCAAGCCGCTGAATCCCGTAGAGACGGAGATTGCCACCTAAACGCATACCGTAAATGCGTTCGTTGCTGCAAATACTAGATTCTGCAACAGCTACCTAGAAGCTTCGTTACCTCGTTGTTCCTGCTCCCTGAAGAGACCACCCACATCAATGCAACATGTGTCCTGTACAGCTCTACTACTGTACAGGTGCACCTCCTTATATAACTGTACGCTAGTTGGAATGATAAAACGAGACAAGGGAATGGCTTGGGCTCGTACGACAGCCCCCGACCACGCAAAGCCCACACTAGCACCGTGCAGGCTCAATATATGACAACTTGTGTGTGGCATTTGCTTTGGAGCATCTGTGTCCAATTGTGTCAACTTCAACATCCAAAACAGAGTCACATAGAAACAAACTTCTCTGCATCCTCAAGTGGACGAGCGCCTCTGTCAGCTGAGAGGTATAGTAGTCTGTTCACCCTTTGACGTCGCCGACACGTTTTTGCTTCTCCCAATACATCTCAGCATTCAACTCCCCCATCCGTAAACAAGAGCACGCCTGCATGGTTTTAGGCCTCGTGGATGCTCATTCCAAACTGCAACAACAGATACATCATGATTCGTTGTGTCCAATTGATGAAGACTGGGTGATTGAAACAATGAGCCAAGCGCTTGCGTTCAGCTCAAATGCGCAGGAGCAAATGCAGCACCTTGGGTACGTGGTGGACTGCTACTTGAGAAACGGTGGTTTCATGAAAGCCATTAGCTTCGTATGGGTTCTACCCCGTCCATCAAGGCCTTAGGCAGGTCCGACGAAGATTGTGGCAATTCGGTCATGTTCTCTACAGTCCTGTGCGCACACGGGAGTTTAAAAGTTTCTTGACCTCGCATTGTACTACTACAACTGAAACCGTAAACTCCCTAGCATTGCAGCTTCTATAACGGACCTACTCAAGAAGGACAAACAAATTAGTTTGGCAGAGGAAAGTAACAGCCAACAAAAGCGCCCCCACTCAGGTCACAACGTATCCAACAGTCGCGCTTCCTGGTTTCGAGAGATGCTTCTTCAAAACAACTGATTGTAGGCGCCTACAAGTTACCACGACTCTCTTCCAGCGAGTCGATGGCTAGGAACGGCGCCAACGAATCTAGAGTTCGTCAGGGGTTAGGTGGGCCCTTTCGTTGTTCGCTGAAATCGCCGGCCTATACCGTTTACTTACCTCAAACGCGGGAATGCGAGTATCCCATCAAACCCAGGCTTTTGAAAATATTTGTGTTTACAAAAACTTCCTCAAGTTTTCCCACAGAACGGCAGCAATTTCACCGAGAGAAGAAGCAATTGCTGAAAATCGAGGTCCTCGGTAGGCGTTTAGGGACTTAATAAGGTCAAGGAAAACGAAAATTTCATCTTTACAAACTCTTGGCTATAATTAGTGTGTCTCCCATATAAGTGAGTCCGTATCTTTCCACCTATCTTCCTCCCTACGCACCGTTCGCTTTCGTCAGTTCCTTTTCTTTTTCTATTCTGGAGGCTGCAGCCCCCCTTATAACGTCCCTGCTCCCCCCTTGGTGTGCCCATCTGTAGCATGCCCTACGTGCACTTGAGACCTGCCCTACGTGCAGTTGAGACATGTACACCAACTAGTGCGCAGACTACCCACTAACGGAGAAGAAAGTGTTCAACATTTGCCTGTTGAGTTAGTACATGCAGCAAAAGAGGGCTTGGATGTGTCTAGATATGGGGCTGCAGTGCAGCACGAGTTGCAGCGAGGTGCGCTGCAACGCATGCTGGGCTGCCCCACATCCCTGTGCATAGGCAGCCGAGCGGCAGCGCTATGGATGCCTATAAGCTGGGGAAGGAGGTCAGCTGCTTTTTACGGACTCTTTTCTTATAAGTATTTGGCTTTTTCGCAGCTGACGATAGTCCTTTGATACGATCAATGACTCTCGTTACACCATCCTTTGTCAGGACACAGACACACGAGGGCTCTTGTTGTTTCGTGAATGAAGAGGGGCGGTAGATGTAGAAGGGCACCTCTCAAGTTGGTGCATGTTTCTCCAGCTCGTGCGTAAGCAGGCTCCTGTGGGGCAAGTAGCTTTCTGGGTGCGGCATGATTTGTTTGAAGCTTACGTGGATCTCGTGCCGCCCAGCCTGGATGTGAAGGGCCAAATAATTGTTCAAAATTTGTCTACAACGTTAATGCATACAGCAAACGAGTGCCCAGTTGTACTTGTTTGTGGGATTGCCTTGCAGCGCTAGTTGCACCAAAGCTGCGTTACAAGCCATATCAGGCCTCCTCATCTCGTACCCGCCCCGGGCCGCCGGACAGCTGTGCCCGGAAACCTTCAGACTGGAAAAAAGTGCTGCTGTTTGCTGTTATCTGGTCTTGAGTACTTCTCATTTCGCTACTTCTCAAGCCAACCCTCAGATAAGGTCGAGGAGTCTCGTTGCACACGGGAAGAGTGCACCGATCATTCATGGGGGTAGTCATGAGCTCATTTCCTACCCTAAAGTTTTATCCAAAGCAGCTGATATACCCTGCATTCCCCAGAAGTCATAGACAACTGATCTGAGGCTGGTGCGGAGGCGGGGGGAGCTCATGAGTTGCAATACACCGTGCTGCAACTCCTGCTGCAGCGCGGGCACAGGCCGCTTCCTGATGCATGCATCAACGTTGTATATAGTTGATAAACGCTTATTAAGTTCTCGTCAATCAACGTGAAAGTAACCAGCAATGCATGTACTAGCTTGAGCGTGTCAAGCTACCACTATGAGAGCATTGAAATTAAACATCGGAGCTCGGGCGTTGGTAGTTTTGAAGGGCGACGTGAATGGTAGGGGGGGATCCCACAACGAACACTGATATGTAAACCTTAAAGCTTAATATAAATACCGTCAGTGGCCGACTGAGTCAGAGATTCACCGCTCGCTGTTACCGCTGGCAGCGGGGGCCCCAAAGGCCGCGACGAAGGCACATGGGGCCCCCCAGGCCCCCCCCCCGAGCCCTTCGGCTTGTCTGGAGCCCTTATTTCCTATCATGTAAAATTTCTCGGACTATTTTATTTTGTACGTGTTCAGTACCTTGTTGAAATACGGGGGAAACTCTGGCTAGGGAGCGTGGTTCTCCTTCGAGTGAGATGAAGTGGCTGTGGCTCCTCGTGTTGAATAATCCGCCACTACTGAGTGAAAGATTTGTTGATGAAATAAACAAAAGGGAGTAAAAGGAAGTCACAAGAGGCGAAGCATTGCGTTTTGTCGTCTTTCCGGGGAGGCAGGCGTTGCTCTGTACAATGGCAATACAGCTTTTCTGCGCGTGTTCATCATAAAACGCGAGGGCCCCTCGGGGTTGTATACAGGGTTCGCTTTGTTTCTGTTCTTTATCAGGTTAGTGACAGCCTCGACTGTCACTAAGTAATGCAAGTGACTCATTTCACCGCTGATAAGCAAGCCATAAATTGTAAATGCTGCCGCCCGAGGTTTCCTCATGGCTGCGGGAGGAGCTGCAGCGCCGCGTGGGGGCTGCTACGCGCTCCCTCGTGGCTGCGGTTCAAGCAGCGGCAGATGGGGCCCCCAACTCTCATGAACTGTCTCTAACGCTGCAGCGGGAGCTGCACTTTCCACAGCGGGATGCAGATGCCCTTGCCCCTGAGCTGCTTCGTCGCATACATGCAGCGGAGGCAGCAGAAGCAGAAGCAGCAGCAGCCGCCGCTGCAGCTAAAGAAGCCGCGGAGGATGTAGCACGCGAAAGCAGAAAGAGACCCAGAGATGAAGAAACAAATGGTTAGTTCTTAACCCGAGGCAATTCTTGTGATCATCACGGGCACAGTGTTACAGCAGCTTGTGCAGGCAATTTGCAATAGCTGTTTGGCAGCTACCGCTGCTGATTCAGTTGCCTCTTCGTTTTCTATGCATAGTTGACGACCCGTTTGATATGCCTACAAGATGGGAGTTTGAAACTAGTGAGCCCCGCGGCCTCGACCATAACTGGTGTTTGTGTATTTGTTTCTGCAGCCCCAGTGGAGGAGAGTTCGGATGCCGCAGAAGCAGCAGCTTTTGCGGCACGCTTGCGTGCAAGAGATGCTGCGTCGCAGAAGAAAGTGGGGGCTGCAGCGGCGCGTCAGCAACAGCTAGAGCGGGAGGCTGAGGAGGCGGCCGCCGCCGCCGCAGCAGCAGCAGAGCCTGTAAAGGAGCTGCGGACTGTGGAAGACGTGCTTCTGGAGGCCAAGAAACGGCCGAACGAGAAACTGAAGGACAATGAAGCGTACATGCAGCGGCTTAGAGAGGAGGCCCGTCGCGCGTACCTCAAGAAGAGGGAAGGCGACCAAGTGCTGCTGCAGGAGAGGAAAGTCCAGGACAGGGAGTGGTTGTACAGCCAAGTAGGAGATAAGTTGACTGCTGAGGAGCGCCGAGCCCTTGAACTGCGAAAGGAGACTCTTCAGCTGGCGAAGACAGCCATTCAGGAGAGACAAGGCCGCGAGGAGATCGAGGGGTATATCATGCCAGAGGCGTACGATGAGGACCTCCAGGCGCGTCTGAGAGTAATGCACCAGCCATATCAAGAGCCAAAGCAGCAACTGTCGGAGCAGCAGTTGCTGGAAAAGCAGAAGACTCAGGCAGCTCTGGTCCGCTTCGGGGCCAAAGAAGGCAGAGAACAGGGCCCCGCTTACAAGCTCGTAGATGAGACTGGAGCAGCTATTGAATTCGAAGCCAGGGAGATGCACGGGTCTGTAACTCCAGAAACAGATGCAAGCACTCAGAAAGCAGCCGACACGCCAGAGACAGCCGAGAAAGCCAAAGGCCCGAGTCTCCAGGTCTGTCGGCATTGCCCTCTTCTCGTGTAGACTCGTATGATGCCTCGCTGCCCCTCCTTCTATAGTGTATGTTTCAGTCGCCTCAGTCGTTTGCACGTTTTGGTCTGTCTTCCGGGCTCCTTAGGCGCCCTCTTTTCGCCTCACTCGCTCTGTAGTCACTCGCGCTGCTCACCAGGTAGCTAGCTGGCTAGCTGCCCGGATGCGAGGATTCATATGTTTGTTACTACTTGCTTTGTGCACTGTTGGTATACATGCTGATGCATGCGATCCGCCGATGTTGCTCGTTCTGTTGTGTGCACGGTTGTGCTGGGTGGAATTTTCGCTGCTTCTGTTGCTGTTATTGGTGCAGGAACAACGTCGGCTGCTTCCTGTGTACGCATACCGGGAGGAATTTCTGCGGGCTGTGGCGAAATATCCAGTGCTCGTAGTTGTGGGAGAGACAGGATCAGGGAAGACAACGCAGCTACCGCAGTTCTTGAGGGAGGTTGGATATGCCAAGGCAGGAGTGGTGGGCTGTACGCAACCGCGACGCATTGCGGCGATGTCTGTTGCAGCGCGCGTTGCTCAGGAAGTTGGCTGCCGTCTAGGTTTGGAGGTGCTTTTCCGGCATGTTGCCCTAGGACCTAGACCCTAAACCCTAGTTCTTCCGCACGAACGGACTCCACACATGGCCCCTAGACCCGCGACGCCCACTAGCCCACGGGGAGCCGCCTTTTAGTTGCCCAGCCCCCCTTTATGCTGACGCAGGCAGAGGTAGACAATTAGCCGGATCGATAGTTGGCCAGGAAATGCCTTGATATGCCTGACTGCAGCTAGCCAGAAGGCGCGTGCTGCGTGCGTGGCGTAGGTGGGCTATTCGATCCGCTTTGAGGACTGCACAAGCGACAAGACGCAGCTTAAGTATATGACAGACGGGATGCTGTTGCGGGAGTTCCTTACAGAGCCCGACCTTCAATCTTATTCTGCCCTTATGATAGACGAGGCCCACGAGCGCACGCTACACACAGACGTCCTCTTTGCCCTTGTAAAGGATCTCGCCAGGTAGTTTCCGCAGTCTGGGGCACTGACCGCGCCGCTGCACTTTGATATAAAGATTTACGGTTTAGGATTTAGAATATATAGAGGCTTCCTGTGCATTCTGAGGATTGCTCGCGGGCGTAGCGCATGCTAGACGGCCAAACGTTGCTGCAGCAGGAATGCTCGTGATTCCGGCGGCCTCTTTGGTGTTGTTGGGACTCCCCCACGTGTTTATGAGTATGTTTTAGGGGGAGGACGGCATTGATTTTGTCTTGCTTTGCCACTGGAAGGCAGTCTTGTGTCAATTCCTGTCCTTATTGAACAACAAAACTTGTACAGAATGAGCAACAGGCTTAGATACAAGTAGACTTTGTTCGCTATGCGTTGTATTCCCCAAAGGCTGCAGAGGAAACCATGTGGATGAATTGGCTAACACGTTGCCCCATGGATGCTGGAGAAGCATGTTGTTATTATTATTCAAAGTGATGCTTTTGAGACTCGGACTTTTCATACTAATGGGAGCTAATGCACGCATACGCTGCCAGCCTTGTCTCCCATGCAGGTATCGCGAGGACTTCCGCCTAATAATATCTTCGGCAACGTTGGAGGCTGAGAACTTTTCGCTGTATTTTGACGACGCCCCGATATTTCGAATTCCGGGGAGGCGGTTCCCCGTGCAGATTTATTACACGAAGAGTCCGGAGGCCAACTTTTTAGATGCTGCTGTTGTTACTGCCCTGCAGCTTCACTTCACGCAGCCCCCAGGGGACATCCTGCTCTTTCTTCCGGGGCAGCAAGAAATTGATGAGGCCGTTGAGGAGATACAGAGACGGTCAGCCCACACCCCTCCTTGGCAGCAGATGAAGGCCTTCTTGCGCACCGACGACGTTTTGCTGCGTGTTTTGTGTCCATGGGCTGGTTGTTCACCGCGACTTCCCTGCGTTCCCCACTCCCTTGGAGGCGTCTCTCAGTCGCCGTTTTGCCATTTTTGCCTTTAGTGGTCTACCTTCCTGCTTGTTACGTAGCAGCAGCAGGTGCTGCTGCATCGCAGTTACTGCTGCTTAGCTTGGCCATAAGGGGAATCTTCTTTTTCGACGCCCCTCTGCCTCTTCGCCTTCGCGTCTGTCTAGTTGGTTTGGTCTACGGAAGATGTTGTTTTGAACATTGCGACGTTACGGTCCTTGAGGTGTCGAGAGGAGTAAGAAGATGCTTGCTTCTGTGTCGTGTATCGCTTATTGCTGCAGCTTGAAAGGCCGCGGGGCGGAGGCTGCGGAATTGATTGTGTTGCCCCTATATTCCTCTCTCCCTGGGGATCAGCAGGCTCGGGTGTTTGAGCCGACTCCACCGGGTGCCCGCAAGGCCGTCTTCGCCACCAACATCGCCGAAACCTCCATTACGCTCGAGGGAGTTGTGTACGTGGTGGACTGCGGCTTCTGCAGGGAAAACCAATACAGTGCCAAGACAGGTGAGCGGCAGCCCTTTGTGCAAACGCGGGGAAACAGCCTTTGTTACAACACTCAGAGGCACAAATGCACGAAGAGAAAGGTACACGGCTAGCCAGAGAGACATGCTAGGAGTGGAAGAAAGAGATACACTGAGGATAAGGCTGATGAAGGAGACCCAGCCGCTACGTCCTTGTATGCCTCCCTATTCGGGAGGCACACGAGGGCGTGGCAACTGGGGCCGGTGTCTCCACACACACAGCACATACGGCCCCCAATACGCACAATTATCTTTGTTAGTATGAGGTTGTTTAACGAATATCGTTGTGTGTGCGTGCAACTCGTGCATTCTTTGGCGCACATTTGCAGGGATGGATGCGCTGGTGACAGTGCCTTGCTCAAAGGCAGCGGCAAACCAGCGGTCTGGCCGCGCAGGGCGCGTGCGTGCTGGTCACTGTTTCCGCCTGTACACCCGATATTCTTTCGAGAAGGAGATGGAGGATGCAAATGTTCCGGAGATTCAAAGAGCCAACCTCAGTCACGTCGTGCTTACCCTTAAAGGCCTCGGCATCGACGATCTCCTCAAATTCGACTTCATGGATCCGCCAGCCCCAGATGCTCTCATAAGCGCCTTGGAGCTTCTGTATGCTCTCGCCGCCCTCAACGATCAGGTGCCCCCCCGTACCC
>CAJFCY010000728.1:0-10714 GCA_904066265.1 Eimeria zaria
TACCTGTCCTCATACTGCGCTTCCTCTGAAACCAAGGCAGCTCAACTGTTCTCGAGAGAACAAAAGTGGTCGTAGTAGTGGCGCTAGGTTCGACTACCAAATGCGTTTTCTGTGTAAGCGCACTGCGCGGATGAAGGCGATGTGTGTTGTGTGCGTGTTGTCAATCGCGGCCCGTCGTCCGCTATCCCTCTACCCCGCAAAACAACTGCCAACATATGCACGCGGGCTGATTGTTAGTGCTACTAAACGTCAGGCACAAAGCAATGTGTGCTGGTTTCTGCTTCCTACTGCGTACTTTACTACACATAGGCTGCATCACCAGTTCATTGAGAGCCTGTTTTATATCACAAGCAATCTTCCAAGGCCTGGTGGCCTGGTGGAGCGCCAGAACGCCTCGCCGCTGTCGGTACCTGGGAGACATACGCCTACACAAAAAGCCGGTCCATTTTCATTCAACAATGTAACGTCATCGCACATACGCTCATGTGTCCTGCTCCCATACTGACTGAAATGTGATAAGCATGATAATATCCATAAGCTCGCCCACAAGGTGAAATTAACACGCGTACTTGAATGTTTCTAAAAACTATTCTAATTGCCGCATGTATTGCATCTGCGCCGCTACAGTTCTTCATCATTTCCATACTTGCTTGCCACAAGAGCGTACGAGCGCAATGCCAGGGGAGGCTTCGCACGTTTGAAGCACCATGGGCGCACATGTTAAATTGCATAATCCCACGGTACTTACGTATGCTCCGCGAATTGTTGCACTTAGTTCGACTACTCCCAACGTCGGATCGAGCGCAAACATAACATCAAGTGCAAAGCAATGGCTCTGGCTGCATGTGAAGAGCTTCTTGCGCGCAGCATCAGGGCCTACCTCGCACTCAGGTTTGTCTGCTAGGTTGCAACTCTATGAGCATTTTGCCGTGACGCTTCACCCGTGAAATAAAACGGCTTCACACGCCTCTATGAATTGCACTATCTGCACACTAAACACAGCCTAACTACTACCGCCTACGCAAAAACCGTGCACTGACAGTTATGTTTTGGTTTGTGCTACCCAACAGATGCACAGTACGCTGGGCCCGGGAATTCATCTTCAAAGCAGTAAAAGCATTCACAATTAGTGCTGTCCGAGACCTCGGCGGCTGCAGTGTCGTGCCATCGTTTCTTATACGCATAGCATCTATCACCACAAATAAGCAAACGGCCTGTAAATACTACGAAACGTTGGATGCAGATCACTGTGTAGTCCCTACGGCCTCGTAGTACGCACTGCGTTGCACACATACTGCCACACAAAATCGCCGAGATCGTTTGCAATTCCACTTCCTGCCTTGTAGATTCATTTAGCACCCCCAAAACATCCCGGTCCAGGGTAGACCAATGAACGTCATGGCTTAACCACAGTGCCCCCACTTCTTCTCACACTAGAACTTGATACAGCCTTAGACGTGCATATATCTGCATAGATGCAGACCATCAGACAGTGTGGAATGCACCGGTATCCATAAGCTCCCCAAGCAGTTTAGTCTGCAATGCGAGCATACTTCCTGAAAAAGGCAGTACAAGGTTGTAGAGCCAGCGAAGGCTTTACTAGCCTTGCGGAAGTCGATGCGGGCAAGAATAATCCCACAGGACTCACGCACGTGTGTGTGTGTGTGTGTGTGTGTGTGTGTGTGTGTGTGTGTGTGCCCCGCCAATTACTGCATATGACTTTTTCTGTAAACGACACAACGAATGCATGCGAGCCGAGCGCAAGTTTAGCACAAACTGCGGAGTGATGCAGCTGACTGCACGTGTCGTGAACGCTTGAAAGGCAGAAAATATATCACATAATCGAAGCAACTTGCAGTGTACCAGGTTAGTTTTCAATGACTATAGAACGATGGTATGGAGGTCCTGCTGCGAAGTGTCCACATGTAAAGAGTGTCAGCCGCGTCCCCATGAATCACCCTCCCGCCTCAGACTACGGGCAAAGCTGTTGTGTGTTATTGCTGACTTAGGGGGGAGATATTTGCTTTTCCCCGTATACCAGATACCATCATAGGTACCTGGGATGTTCGCCAATGCTGCTGAACGTTCGACACAAATCAGTGCGTAGTTGCTGTCGCGCCCCACCACGTGTTGCGCTGCTCAAGTGCTGCGGCATTAGCTCCATGAGGTTGTTTATGATGTCGTACGCTGTCCTGCTGACGCACAACGCAATGCAGAAACACCATGATCTATTGCAGGCGAAATAGTGGCAGGGCTGAAGCAAAACTAGCTTCCATTTCGCCTCACTTCAGCTCCATAAATCACTGCCCATGCACATATGCATCTATTCCGGCGATAATAAAACCGGAAAACGTAGCATTTCCCAGAGGTTCCCAAAGCAGGTTAGTTTGCTACCGAAGGCATACCTTCTGCGGATAATAAACCCACGATAGGCACGCACACAGATCCCCCAGATTTGATCCAAATAATACATATATTTCTAACCAAGAACAGGCTTAAGACAAACTGTCAGACTGTGCATGTGGTTGCCTGAGGTGCGCTTCTCGAATGGCTAATAGGTGAAAGATCGGCGAGAGCCGAAAAGTGATTACGATGAAGAAAATGTGTCATTCACATGAACGACAGCCGCCTGTCCTAGGCGCAAAGTTCGGATTAGATGTGCACGGGCGAACGTTACCAAATTCTGTTGTAAGGGGCTTGGCGCAGGAGAACAACAGTGGCGCACACATAAACTAGAGCAGCCTACGGTGTTTTGCATAGTCATGACCACCTTCTTGCCTGACGGATTCGGCTTTCGCTTGCGTTGTCCAATCTCGACACAATGCGCCGGCCATTTCGAGTCTCCTTATGTGAATGTAATGAATATATTATTCTCATCACGCCATTCGCGATGAGGATGAACTTGGATGGCCGCCCTTTGTTACTGCACTTCTATGCAAAATGATCGCCACCATGCATTTCTGAGATGGCTGCTAGTACTACAGAAAGTTTGAAGCAGACTACCTCGTATTGCTGCCTGGCTGTCCTGCTGCGCTGAGCTTTCCAAGCACTAGACGAACACCGAGATCGTTAACAGTGCCACACTCTGACACACCAACGTTTTCTCTGCGCCAAGCACCTTGTCCCAGGACGTATCAACGCGAAAGATAGACAAAGCAGACGGCGCCTGCACGTATTCCTACACGGCAATTACAGAAATTTTCTGCCATGTGCAGTTACATCTATAACGCCCATCAGACAGCCTGTTACGTAGTAGTACGCATACAGCCTTCGCAACCAAAGCATGGAACTGGGAACATACCATCTAGGTACAGCAATGCGCAAGCATGATACCAGAAGAAGCTTGTTCCACAGCGGTAGACCCGAACACGCAAATGCGAAATCCAACAATGCACATACGTGCAGCTTTCTTCTAGCTCTTCACCAAATACAGTGTCTACATATTTCGGCAGATGGAACTGTTTCTAACCAGTACAAACGTGTCACGTCCAAGCCTAATGAACACCGTAAGATGGCTCTTGCTACGCGGAGAATGCTTCGCTAATCATTTCTTGTTAGGAGACACACGGCCAAACAGCCTCAAACGCAGCAGCACTCATAGCCTCCCCGAGCATCATAGTTCGCTGCTGATGGCATACTTTCTGTAGAGACCAGCACGCCCTCGTAGCGCACGAAGAGACTCTGAGACACCGCAAAAGTACGCACGCGCAAACAAACCGCATAGTGCAGAAATGCTCACACATGCAAGTCCTCTGGATCTACGCCACGTACTACACATACTCCTATCCGTAGATAAACTTAATTTAAACAGGAGCAGGTGGGCCAAGCAAGCAAGCTTAATGCCAGCCTCACAAAGATGCAGTTGGGCGCGCTGCGAATATGTTTCGGATCCGATTTTGTTGGAAGACCAACGATACTCGAAAATGCTCAAAACGGTGTGGATATATCAGGCAGATGAAACATCGGCCCTATACTGCGTTTGCTTGGCATAAATATGGACCATTGCTACGGACGCCCTGGCGCGGCATGGCTAGGTCGGAAGAATATCTGTCACGCGCTTACAACCTAAGGCTACTCCGTACACAAACCAGCCCAACTAATCTCGCCGAACCATAACTACATTCCCATCCTACCGAGTCTGCCTCCTTGTGTAATATCAAATAGCTACGGAAGATGCTGACCAACGCTTTTATCGCGCAGCAGACGTGTACATTCACGAGTATTTATTTTCGCCCAGCCGTTCGTAACTCTCTAACACTAACCATCCCATCTCGGCTGAAACATGCGACCAAAATGCACCACCGATCTCGTTTTGAATAATAAAAAACGCTGGGCAGAAGCCACTGAGAAGCCACTGCTGCACCATTCCTCGTACTGCGTGGCACATGCATATGTGTCTGTCATCAGACAGCACAAAAAGGAGAACCGTGCGTCAAATTTCCGAGCACGTTAGTTCGCTCCTAGGGGCATACTTCCTGGTCAAAGCAGGGGAGGCTGTCAGTCCAGAAGCGCCATCGCTACGCCGCGGCCGTGTACCCACACACAAACTGCAGACCGCAACGATGCTCGCGCATGTAGCAACTAACAACTCCCCACCAGAAACGGAGTTAGGTGTAAATCAGAGAAAGCGAGCCAATTGCATGCTTAATACCAAATGTAGAACGATGCAGTTGATTACACGGGGACGTTCTTTTAGAATTGATTGTGTGTTGAAAGCGTAATGTGGGTAAAAAGCATTCGGAGCGCAGAAAATGTACGATGCAAATACGTCAAACCGCCCTCCACCAGGTTCGCCTTGAATGACTCTACGCCCGTCATATCAGCGGCACCCCGTAGCATGATTAGCGAAACACTATGTCCCATGAAATACCACAACAACGAAACAAACCACGCCTCCAAACTTAGTCTCAAACAGAGAATTCAGAAATCATCAGCCGTGCACTTAAACATCCATAACAAACTACACGCCAAAGAAGAACGCGGGTGAAACTAATCAATCTCGTACTTCGTCTTGCTCCACAACTCCATACATGGGCGCCCATGCACGTCTACAACCATGCCGGTCATCCGATAGCCTGAAAGCATAACAGTAGAACAACCTCGAAGGGCAGGTTAATTCAAGGTCATACTTTCTAGGCGAACCAACGGCCAACTGAAACTTCATCAGAGGTTTCACCGCATCGCGGACGCACCACGCGCACACGAGCTCCATAAACCCACGATGGTAACACGCCCATATGCTCTGGATCTACTCCAAACATTGAATATACCCCTGTAGGTTGATGGACCAAATTAAAGAGCGGGTACCGAGCTTAACGAGCGTTTAGTGGCAACTAAGAGATAGTGCAGTTGGCTGCATGGGGCGGCATCGCCAACTCAACTCTTGGTAGAAGACCAATGATTACCGACAACGCTCAAGAGAAGGAGTATATATCATGCGTATGAACCGGCCTTGTATCTTATTCGCCCCTGATAATTATGGGCCAACGCTAAGCATATCCTCCCGCGACATAACTACCTCGAAAGATTATCAGTGATACATTCGTAAGCTCTCTCATATGCGTTCAACCGTTACACGGATTTACACAATAAGTACTGGGTGTGCCACTGATCGCTGCCCGCCCCTCGTTATCTGCCTTATCCTCAAAACAAGAACAAGCCATCAATCTCATCAGCACGTTTCCAATTACGCATGCTACCTCTCTAAAGCTTATTGCAACACCCAAAGACCTCCCGATAGTAGACACCAAAGAATAGCACGACTTCGGCACCATCTCGCTTATAAATATTTATTCATGCGCATGTAAAAGCGTGTATTTTCCCATACATACTGAAACGTGACACTGACTGAGTCGGGAAGATGATTTTGTTTCGCGTATCCTATGCATGCCACAAACTATTCTAGTTGATACGCGCAACGCATCTCCGAGAGTTCGGTTAGTTACTATGCGCGTACTTCCTGGGCAAAACACCGTAAACTGGCTACGCCAAAGAAGGCTTCACCGCACCGCCGTCGTAGGCTTGCACACACAAACTGCATTATCCCATGCTCACACACGCAGGGCGTCTAGCTCTCCTTCACGTACTGCGCATAACTGTATCGAATCGAACCCAGATGCAACAGCAATCGCGAAATGACGTAACTGGCTGCATGAAACATCTTCTGCAAGTCGCATCTTGTTGGAGGACAAGCGGAAATCGAAGTTGTTCAAAACCATACCGAAGCATCACAAACGTGGCGACAAAAGGCCCGCTTCGCGTTCAGCTCTGCCTACTAGGCTCGAGCGCCATAACCACTTTGCCGTGACACTCCAATCTCGAAAAAGACGCAGCCACACAAGCATACACTGCCCCTAGTCCGGACCCAAAACTGCGTATGTAATCTCGCGTAACCGAAACAACCCTTCTGACCCATGCATGTGTGTGTCCCAAAAGCTATGCAGTGGGCTCAGATTTCAGCCTCCTTTCGTGCAAAGCGACCAATGCATCAAAACAAATCGTATTTGCATCGTCCTTCATCACACCTATCTCCTCTCTATTACCCTCCTCCGCAAAACAACTACCTCAGATTACACCCGAGCTGCTGACCAATACTATCAAGCGTTTGACATGAACAATCGCGTAGTTGTTGCTGTCTCATACCACGTAGTGCGCTACAACAGCTAGTTGCAATTTAACTGGAATTTGCGAGACAATGGCTAAAGTTACAGATGATCTGCAATGCCCTTTTCTGTCTCGCGAAGACGTGTTGCAAGTCCAAATCGTTGCGGCTTAACACACGCCAAGGAATACCACGGCTAAAGAAAAACGAATTCCCAGCTTATCTTACCGAACGGATCTATAAATCGCTACATATGCACACATGCATCCATGCCAGCCATCAGACAGTCTGAAACGTTGCAGTAGCCGTAATATTCCCACGCAACATAATTCGCTCCTCAGGGCATACATCCTGGCCACAACAACGCCAGATCGCAATGCCACGAGAGGCTCCCTCACACCGCAGCCGTACACCACCGCGCACAAACTGCACACCCCACCGACGCTCATATATGCAGCTTCCTTAGTTCTATAACAAATGGTACCTGTACGACTTCCAGTAGGCGAAGTTAATTTAAATCTGGGCACACCAAATAGACCCAAGGTTAATACCACCCAGAGGACGATGTACCTGGCTGCACGGGGCGTCACTGTCGGGGCAATTCTCGTTCGAAGTCCAAACAAAACTTAAACTCGCAAATGTCCAGGAAGAAGAATGTATATCATGCACGCAAGCCAGCATGCTTGGCAGAACGCCTGCCTCTGTTGGTTGTGGACCGTTGCTACGAACAGCGTGTAGCGATATCGCTAGCTCGAAAGACTTTCAGCCACATATTCCTCACTACACCCACTGCGAATAGGAGGCAGATTTGCTGACTTTGCCTAATCATCAGAATATGCGTGCACGACAAAGTTCGCCATCTTGTAAGCAAGCGCTGGACGAATTCTCACAATTCATGCTCGTCACGCCATCGGCTGGGCCCTGTGTTTTGATGTCCTCCTTCTCCGCAGAGCACCTATCATCATACAGAACCCGGGTTGATGGCCCATGCTGCTGAAGAATGGGCAAAAATGCTTATGTGTGTGTGTGTGTGTGTGTGTGTGTGTGTGTAATGGCTGCTGCATCCTACTGCGTATAGCCCTACACAGAGGCGGCGTCACCATTTCACTGGGAACGGTTGTAATGTAGTACACTATCTCTCAAAAGCTTATTGCACCGGCAAAAGGCCTCGCCACATAAGACACCGAAGAATAACACTGCTTAACCACATCGAGCTCTCAGTTCGTCTAACACTGCAACTTCATAAACATGCGCGCAAACATCGATACAGTCTTCTCCCACGCCAACTGAAATGTGGCAATTCCCCTACCCGCGCTGAGGAGACGAATTTGTTTGGCGTGTTCGACGCATGCTGCGAACTGTCCTAGCTGATAAACGCATCGCATCTCCGAGACTTCGGCTAGTTACTATGTGCATACATCCTGGGCAAAACACCGTAAAATCGAAGGGCCAAAGAAGGTTCCACCAGGCCGCCGTCGTAGAGTTGCACACACAAACTGCACTATCCAAACGTGCCCATACATGCCGAGCATCTAGCTCTTCGTCATGTACTGCGCTCAGCCCTGTCGAGTCGGAAGCGGATGCGAAACGATGCATTCGGCTACATGGAACGTCCTTTCCAAACCGTTTCGTGTTGGAAGATTAACAAAAATCAAAGCATTTCAAAACGCTTGCGAAGCATCACATGCGTGTTTACAGAAGGCCCGGTTTGCCTTCGGCTCTGTTTGCTATGCTGGAGTGATATGAGCGCTTTGGCTTGGCATTTTAACCTCACAATGAAAGCACCCACACGCGCATACACTGACCATAGTCCGAACCCAAAACAGCCTAAGTAATATGCCGTAACCAAGACCAGCCTCCTGACATGCTGGCTTTGTCTGTTTCTCTCTACCACGTAACTATGCACCGCCCTAACTTTGTTCTGCGTGTTTGTTCACGCAACGCACACGCAAGCTTCCAATACAACCCGTTACAATATTAGCCGGAGAAAACGATAGCTGGAGCAGGACGAGCGCCCGCTTTTTGTCAAGGTGCACTTTCTGCGGGTGCACGTCCACATGCACGTCGAAGCCTGCTAGTGTACAAGCGCGCAAACAAACGTGACCATACCCATGACAAGATGGAATCGATTTGCGTGTTTGGGCGATGGTATAAACTGTTCCCCCGTCTGAGTGCACTGCAGCTTCGCATATATGGGACATTTTGTGCATACCGTTGGGTGGAAAGAGCGTGCAATCGCGACACCAGAGAGGGATTGGCCAGCACGTCCTCTCGGACGCATGGACTAGCTGCACTGCGCCACAATGCTTGCACATGCATGCACTCTAGCTGTCTAAATACTGTATATACGCCTCCTGGAACGAGACGCTAGTTCGAAAAATACGCAAAGCTGATTCAAATAAGCGGAACCATGCGCAAACCTGGTATCAAGCATAGGAAGACGCAGCCAGTTTCATATGTTGTAACTTTCGAATAGCCACTTGCTGGCAGACCAACGATGATCGAAAATATTGTCGGAACGCGCCGCGATAAAGGATGAACGAGAGTAGAACTTGTCAAAGACGAAGAGGGTATACCATTCATATGAAACAACTGCGCGGGCACCACGTTCAGTGATGATGATTATGGAGAGCAGATACGAAGCTCCTGTAGCAAGAATCCCTGTAGCAAGACGCCTAGCTCGGACCAATATCAGTGGCATCCACATTCTACACCTACTCCGAACATAAGCAGATTAATTAATCTTGCAAAGCCAGAAAAACACACTTGCTCCAAGGATTCCACCTTTTTATGCCCCCTAACATCTAAAAGAACATTCAGGCTTCCTGCGTTCTGTTCGTTTCGCTGCCGGCCTCTGCTAGCCCTTGCGTAATGAGAGTCCGCCGAATAAGAGCTACCATCCTACATAACCGCAATAGCCGCCTACTTTTAAACGCTGAAAAGCGACCTTTTCATAGATGCCACTGCCTGATACCACGCAATGCGCTGCACGCATAAAGTATGGGCGGATGCAGTACCAATTCTCTGAGATACTTCGTAATGCCATAAGCGATTTTACAAATGGCTGTCGCAGTTCCGAAACATCCTTAACCAGTACATACCAAGCGAAGTCAAGTATGATGCAAAATTCATGTCCCACCCTTCTCACAATGCAGTTCCATGCATTTTTTTAACCATGTGTATATACGTCCATACATAACAGTACCCACAAGAGGGCTGCTCAGATGTTTTCATTCCTGGCGGCAGAAGCCTAGAAAAGCCAGCGCGAAACAGTAACACCATATACGGCTCCTCAACATTATATTCGCCTGCACGCATACTCCACAACACCACAATGGTTGTACATACAGGTTCGCTTGCTACCGTCGAAATAGTGCGTATGCTGAGGGCCGAGAAAGCACTTACGTCAAGCGAAAAGAGCATATGTATAATAGCAAAAGCACAACACTGCAACAGGCTGCAAGGGGTGCTAATATCCAGGAACATCATGCTCGAAGGCCACTTCGGAGACGAAGAAGATGCTTCGTCATGGTGAAACAGGCGGCTCGCAATTCGCCTGCTTGTAATTATCGTGGAAGAGTAATTCTCTAGTACACACAAATAGTTTTCACTTGGCGCGGCAAGCTAGCCTACTATCTACTCATAGGGAGCTAGATTAACAACTGGAATAACAATAAAGTTGATAGGCCGAGTATGTGTACGTACTTCCTACACATGTGCCGGGAATTCTCTGAAAAATCCACACCACGTCAGCAAGCTACCGTGTGAAGAGTGACCTCAGTAATTAAATAACATCCCCCTATAATTCAGCGCTTGACGTCTTCCCCGCGGCGTAACAGCAATGCTCGAAAAGCATCGTCTAATTGTCGATCAACCCGCCGCGAGCCAATGCCGTTTGCTATGTTCCCACTGTAAATGGCGTTAGACGCTACACCATTTGAGTGTCATGCCACTACCTTGAGATGGCCGGAATACAGTTGATCAGGCATGCACCTACACTATATCGTAGACGACGCGTACAGAGCCTCTTTCCCCATTCGCGTTCACTCGCTAAAAGAAGAATTCATTGAACGCAGAAGGCGGAATCCGTGCACGTTCTTTCTGTACATGTAT
>CAJFCY010000729.1:0-10693 GCA_904066265.1 Eimeria zaria
AGGTGGAGGTGGAGGAGGGAAGCATGGCGGAGGTGGAGGTGGAAGCGGAGGGCATCACAAAGGGGGATCAGGACACAGCGGTGGTGGGCAAGTGGCAGTGAGTGGCAGCAAAGGCGGTGCAGTTACATCGCATGGGAGGGTGACAAGCGGTACCCAGGATGTTTCCATTGTGCATACGTGGTATGCTCAAGGAGTAGAGACTTATTCGCAGTCTTCTACATTCGCTTCAGGTGCAAAAGGAGGTGGCGCGCGCAAGTAGAGCCGACGTGGTTTTGGTATGGCAGTAGCCGCCGCTGCCCTTTTGGCTGTGCACGCTGCATCGGTGTGCGTGGATGCCGCCTGCGCGTTATAGTGCAGTTTAGCAATGGCAATGCAAGAGCGCAGAAATTCGGAAGGGGTCTCGACGTTCTTTACGTTGGGGAGGTGCAAAGTGTTAGCAGGCCTCCTTTTGCTTTGTTGTTGTTGCAACTGCCCGTTTGCCGTCGACACTGTTAGGCATCGGATTGCGCAAGTAGCTGCAGCGAGTACAAGAATGCTCAGTTGTGATGGGGAGGTTTTCGTGTCGTTGTTTTACTTCCTCGCGCGATGTGTGTCGTCCATGGCGCCGAAGCTGTCATGCTTGCGGGGCCTTGCGTGCGTATACTATACCAGTCCAACCAACCGATATTGGCCGGGACACAAACATCAACGAATTTAAACATTAACAAAAACATTAAGAGCGGTTGAACACGCTCACCGAATGAGGTTTTCGATGTTGGTGCTAGAGTCGTAGTAGGCACCGTTTTGCGCGTCATATCAAAGCAACACACATTAAGCAGCCAAGCGGTGGGTGTAGTGCGCATGTGTAGGTTATATATAGGCCAGGAGATAGCTGATGGTAGAGGAACGCTTCAGTATGAACTTAAACAAGGAACATCAGGGTGGTTATTGTTGCTTGTGTGCTTACGGCGTGAAACGAGTAAGAAGAGCAGCAAGAGGAGCAGAGAATAGCGCGTAGGTAGACGGCCTTTCGAGTGCGGATCACGCATATAACGTAGAGAGTATAATGATACGGGGCTGGAGATGTAGGTTCAGAGGCTTGGAGGTGAAGGAGCTTTGATACTCTGGGTTGAGAGGCTGAGGATGTACAATTTTAGGCTTTTATGATGAGTTTGTACTGGTCGTCGGACAGTATTAGTTCGAAGCATAGAAGGATGACGATCTCCCTCTCTGGGGAAGGTGGCACTGTGTCGTCTTCGTAGTTTATCATGGACTTTCGCGTTGCAGAGATTAAAATTTTGGATAAAGTTGGGCAGCGAATTGAAGGCTTGACCTTCTACTGCAAGGCGGCCTCGAGTAAACTGATACACGCCTTTGATGCAAGAAACGCACCACACAACTATTTGGTATTCTCACGTCCGTTAGAGGCTAACCTGAAAAGAAGAAATAAGCCTTGGGAGTTTCGACAGTTCACGGTAAGGCACACTCGCGTGTTTCGCCGAAGTACCACAGGCTTGCTTGCTGCTGATTGCAGAAGAACGGATCAATGGAGTGGTGGGAGGAATTGTTCGTGTAAGAGGGGTCACTGCAACGAACACATGGAGGAGGTGGAGCGTGAGCTGAGTACGGGACCTCTTTTTGCTGCTCCGTCGGGCGAATGCGTAGTATAGCCGCAAACGCGGTTTGGCTTGTACCGCGCCTGGGGTGAAAGCGGCATTTTGATGTGGACATAGCAAGATAAGGAAAACCATGCCGTGAACGCAGCAGCAGGTGTGCAACATTACTGAGCGGCAGGGAGGCTTTATAGCAACATCAAGAAGGCCACTATAGAACAACAGCGGCCAACCGCTATGCATTTGTACATCTTGTAGACTAGTATAAGTGTAAACTGCTCTTCCCGCATGCTTATAAAGAACTAGATGGACGTTAATACTAGCGGCAAGATAACACCAGAGGGCATTCAAGTACGAAGAGATGGGAGCATCAACATAGATGACAGAGCGACCTTCAGCCAAAGCGCCACTGGGTTGTTTGCAAACGCACTATTATAGGACCCCACCGGAAGCAACGGATTTGGTTAGAGATTCATCAGTGACTGCTTCGCGCGATTTCCACAAACCCGTTGGAGCTGTTAATTCCCTGGCCCACTAACTCATTATTGCATGTTTCTGTCACATTTTTGCCTCCTAAGGCACGCGCCCACGGTCTCAGTCTCCTCCAGTTTCTCCTTCTAACAATGACGTTGGTATCGTTTTTTGGAAAAAGATATGGGATGCTTCGGCGTTTCTGGGAACCTCCTTGCAAAGTAGAGATCAACGATATGGTGACGCTTCCAAGTGGGGAATAACTCGACATCTGAGGGTTCTTTCAACAATCGTGCCAATTTTTGCTGTTCCTCGGCTGTCAACTACTTCACGACGACGACGGTATGTACGCACTGATTATTCGTTCGTTATGGAGCCTCTGCACCGCGTAGGAACAGAATGCCGCATTTTCTTTAGGACTGCATTCCCTCTTCTTACAGTAGAGGAAGCACATGCCATTGGGAACGCTGAGTCGCAACTCGCTCATTGGTTCGTGGCATACAAGCGTCAACAGTGTTGTGCGTAGGCTGCATGCGCGCCGTCCACTGGGTCGCCAACAACATGCTTAGGATTATTTCGTGGTGAGCTGAACTGACGTAACAGCTTCCTATCATGGTATTAAGATCCACTTCTGAATTGAGCTCGCACTGTTATAGTCCTGTTGATTCTCGTGCACTGCCTGCCATCCCCGAAGGCGGATGCCAGAGACTGCACCACCGAACAGGGAAAATTACAATCCTCCACTGTAGTTCTAGATATCAGGTCCACACTCCAACCTTTGCCAACTAGAACCAGTAACTCCTGACCATTACTGCCTAGATGGATCAACGCAACGTTGACCCGAGGTAATCTGCAGACTGCCACCTCTTCCGGGTCCATTATTCCGTCACTGCAATGAGTAGTCAACCTTATTATGAGATTGTTACAAGCTGCAAAAGCACAAGATGCAGACCTCCCTCTCCAGCTCTTCGGCGTCCAGTGCACGGCTGCCTTCCCGAGGGGAGATGAGACGGCCTGGAGCAACCTGCAGCGCCCCCGGCCGCAACTCGATCTGCACGGCAGCCCCCCACGCTACCGCATACAAGCACCCTTTTACTGCACACACTAACTCTATGAGTAATTGTTAGAAACTTACTTGTCCTTTACTAGGCAGTCTGCGCAACAGTAGGACTATACTTTTCACCTTCATCTAGAGCATGCTACAGTCACAAGTTGTGTGCGGGCCAGGGGGATTCCCTGATCAGATTATTCGTCCCCACGGAGGCGCTGCTCGAAATCGTGCTACTCCTCTCCCTACTGCTTTTGATACTCCGGCAATATCTAAATATATGAGCATGATGTTGCAAAAGAACAAGGTACGCTGGTCGGTACGTCCTCAGCCTTCTGATCGACGGTTGCTGTATGTTCTTGCGTCTTATCTGGGCACAGGTGGGATTCCCAGCTCCAATATCTACAGGCCTTACATATGCGATATTGCCAAATTTGTTCCCTTTCTTTTAGCTGGGAAGCTGGAGGTGGCACATTGTGCTATATGGTGTGCAAGTACTCCATCACCGCAGAGAGCTCCACCATCCCGCCCCTTAGCTCCCCGTCACCCGCCTAGTCAGTTATCACTCACCTGTTGTCTCTCTATGACGGAAAACTCGGCTGTTAACCACTGGTATAAAATATGTGTGCCCACTGTTGGCCTTCTATTTGCTAAGGCTTGATAGTCCTTGATACAGGGCTCCAGATGCAGGCTCCCATTTTTTAGTTTGTTCAGTTCCGCCATAGCCTGTTCTTCTGCCAACCTGAGTATAACCCCCCATGACAATACATATCGGAAGGATTCCATAGTTTGGTAAAGGTGGCTGCAGGCAAGGAGGAATAGACTCATCCGGAACACATCCGGAATATGGATGCCACGAGACACGGCAGCTTTGTCGTGCCTCCTCCTACACTAAAGGTGGAAAAAGCAATTGTGGATATTTCTGTGCATTTTGAAGACGCGTATACGTGTAAAGAATGCTGGAAAACTTCTAAAATGATGCCGTAGCACGAGCCCGTCACACCTAGAGTGTCTGCAAACGCATTGGTTGATCGAAGAGCATTTTCTGAAAGACGGAGTGCAGATGCTGCGCCTGTATTAACGTGGGAGGACTCGTACTCATTGGTCGCATATTCTCCGGAGGGCAGATCCTGGCCAATCTTCATCATGCAAGAGAATAAGGGGGACGATTCTGATACAAAACAATTCACAAAATAGTTTGAGTTCTTTTCAACACTTCAAGTCTGGTACTAATTCGTGCTCGATATCAGGTTTCCCTGTTTCTGGTGGGGGTTGGTTTGTTGCATCTACTCCGACGAACGATGCGGCGCAAGCTAGTGCAACGAGAGAGCTCGATCTTATCCGATGAGGGTCGTGAGCTGCAGCAGAGTCAAGCCACCTTTAAGGCAAGTGTGTCCAACAAGTAACTGAGCTTCCCTCCAGTCCCCAGGCTGTCTGCGCCCGCAGGTCTAAGGTACTGATGCAGGCGGAGAGTTGGCAGCGTGGAATTAGTTGCAACTCCCTCGTGTCAGGCAGCCAATTGCTGCAAGTACTGTTGTAAGACAATCCATATTCATGTGCGTTCACAATCCTTTTGCTGCATGACCAAATAAGTGTTGAATTAAGTGTTGAATAATTGTTGAACACTAAGTGACCCTCGGCAAGCGGCCTGTATGCGCGTACACACCACTAGCCGACTTCGCGCAGACCATTGTATGTTATCACCTTCGCTGTGCTCCGTATAGCAGCCCGCTAGAGAGTATTTTGAGTTTATTCCATCACAGCTGTAGTTTAAAAGCATGTAGGTCCTCCCCTAAAGCAACATCCCCCCCAACTAAAACCTAATATCACAATATACTGTCCGGCCCAGCCATGTTCTGGTCGTCACGTCTTGCTCTGTAGAGCTGTTCAGAGGTGAGCCTTCCCTATTTATCGCGAGATATTCATGTTTTACATGTGCCAAACTCATAGTTTATGCTGGTTTTAGTCGTCTCGTTCCGCTCCATAAGTTGTTCGCGGGCTGTACTACTGCGCACGCCACTACGCCAAGGATGCCGTCCACCGGAAGCAGCACGTCGCAATTGGTAACTGGTCCCATCTTTATGGCATTTTGAGTAGCGCATGTAAGAGAAAATCAGTACTGTAACGCATTAGGCTGTTGAGTAGTAGATCCGAAGAGTCGATCGCTGGTAGCGAGCACTGCACCAATGCAGTCTCACAGAGACGCTACCGCCGAGACAGTATAATCGGAACGCTTTGCGTCAAATAAGTGGCTTGATCGACTGTGTTCCATGCTATATCGTGATAACAAATAGGGTTTAAGCAGCAGGACTTACTCATCGGGCCTGCGAACTCACGAGGCTACCCAGCCCCTGCCCCGGAGGACTCCGGTTCTGTAGTAATACTCTGTGACTACAGATGCTCGAGGACTGTGGGGAACGTTATAGTGTTTTTTTCTTGCAATGAGCAAAAGCCTTCAGCGATACAGGACTCGTAAGATATTTTAGCTCCTATCTTTTTTTATTGGCAGTGGAAAATGAGGGGCTTTTTGCCCTATATTTGTGAGGAACCTTAACCGAACTTTTTTTTTGCATTGGGTACAGCTCTTCAGTACTGGGCTGTCTAGGCCCTTTCTCCATTGCCTTGTTTTATTGTCTGTATAAAATGCTGGGAGTTTCACGTTATTTATCCCTGCTGATTGTCGTCGGTGTTGCCACCAATGGGGCACTCGCTGCTGGATCCCTGGCTTTTCAGAGCAACTTGAGACGATACTCCGGTCAGCCTTTCTTGTACAACTCAAAATCTGCCAGCTTGTTGTTTGAAACGAGCACCGAGCGAGATGAAACCCTGGCCTATGCCCACTGGAACGCCAGGCATTCCCGACGGCTTCCCATCGTCGTCGTTTTCAATGTTTTACTTGTAGCTTCGGTGCTGACCTTCCTCATCCTAAAGTGCTTTGGATCTTTCAATGCCAAGGGAGGACGGGCATCTATTCCACGAAAACTGGCAGAAGGGGGTGGTGAAGACAGCTGCTCAGTGAGTCTGGGGTCGTTGAGGCTGGCTTTAGGGATCGACAGTCACCAGGAAGAATTTTGTTTAATCGTGGGCGCGTGCTGTTGCTCAAATATCCGGGGCAACCCACGTTTCGCTTCAAGCGTTCTTGCATCCCGACGGACCACGACGACTGGGGTAGCAACAGCGCTTAGTATTGACCCCTGCCGTACGGTGACAGCGGAAGCAACCTGGTTACCATTTCTTCTCTGTTTCGCCATAATACTGGCGCAGCTCTTCTAAATTCATACTGAGCTCGCCGGTAATGCCTGTGGGAAGTGCCCCGTATGGACACTTGCAATTCGCTTGCCTGCAAGTCCCACTTTCTTTTGACGGGGGTGCTGCGAAGGGCCCACGGCGATGTTTCGGGTGTAAAGACAGCAGTTGTATACCCTGGTTTTGCCTAACGCCTTTGCCCTTTTGTGTACCCACAACTACTTGTTTCCCACGCCTCAGGTGCAGGTGCATGACGTTGGCCATTTTGGCGTTTGCAGAGTCTTCGGGGGAGGCGTACACAGTGGAAAGTTCCTTGCAGGCTGCAGAGTACGAGTAGGAGAGAGGAGAGCTAGATTTGTGTCTGATGATTTTGCGTTTTGTGAGTTCAGCTGCTTGGCATTGGCAAGGGATTGCGCTGCACCTACCGACTGCTGCCGTGCATTCACCACTTTTCTGCGATCTCACCTGTGGCATGACATGTATGGCGGCGAATTAAAACCCCCATCTGGACTTCAGCTGCTCGTGGCAACTGTGTAGTACATATCGGCGCTGCCCTATGCTTGTTGCAACAGCGCTAATGCAAACAATGCATCTGCCGTGTTTGGTTCAAACCGAACATTAGCGAATAGTTCGGTGTCGTCCTTTACGCGGCTTGCACTCGAATACCTTGGCGACACATGAAAGCTTTCGTTTTGGAGTGTACCATTTTGGAGGGGAAGCGCGTACACCGTTGAGGGATACTGAAGTCTTGAGGGAGTGTTTAGTGCATGCTTGGCGTAGTGTTTCGATGGATTCCACTCCTCTGGGGATGCGGAAGGTGCAAATAGGCAAGGGAGGGGTGTACGATTTGAGGATTGCTTTTTGCGGGGATTGGCTCTTCAGATATTCTAATGAGAAATTCATAGACGTTTTAAATTCCCTTTTGAGTCTACAGTACAGATTTCGAAAGTTTTGCTGTTCTTTTGTGCGAAGGCCCCCTGCCCATGCAGCAAAGAAGTGCAACCAAAGTATTGTGAGGCATTTTTCGCCCTCAGGAAGTGTGTGGGGCATATGCGCCTGATTGCAGCAAGAGCAGCAGAGGAACAGTTCTGATGGCCATGCTGTTAGGGTGTCCGCTTTGCGGCTCAATTTGATCGTCTTGGCAACAGATGGACTCTGTGTGCTCTGTAACATGGAGCAGGTAACTTTGGTGAAGCTAGGTTTCGCCGGCGTTGCAGTGCGTTACCTTTTTTCTGCGTGCGTGGGGGTGCTTCTGGCTTTTCTGTGCACTTCGAGTGCAGTTGGAGACCGTCGGTGTCTGACGCCGCTGCCTCTTTTGGGTGTTTACGGCTAGCGCGTGCAACGGTACTATACTCGACACAGTACGGGAGTGTTCACTGCCGGCAACCTGCGCATCATGCAGATGTGGCGAGGCGTTGGGGTAGCCCATATGCGTCGGGAACGTACTTAAGCTGAGTCTCTCCAGGTAGGTCGCTTGCGACCAGCTGTCGTTTTGGAATACCCTCGTCGGGAAGTTCGCAACTCTGGTAGCCGTTAAATGCTCCGACAACCGAGATGCTCTGAGTGAGAGGCTTCAACTCCTCCAGAAAGTGAGTTCTGCAGACATTCCGATTCGTGGAGGCTGAATAGAGGTTACCAACGAAGAAACACATTGGCATGTCAAAGGGCCTTTACGTGCTTGAGGCGAGGAAACGAGCCGGTTTGTTTGTCGAAGGCAGCACGTTTACAGCCCTCCGTAGATGCATGCACGATCCCATTTGCCGCTGAGTTAGAATCCTGTAGGGTAGAAATCGGGTAACACGTCCTCCAGTAGAACTCTTCTGGATCAATGCGCGCTTCCCAGCATCATCGCGATGTGAAACACAATCAAACGCGGCCAGGAGTGTCAGCTTTAGCACATAGTATCTGGTTAGGTTAGGGGGTCAGGTAATGCTGCTGAATGGAAAGCGATGGTTTGGCGTGACTTCCGCAAGGTGGCAGCGGCAGCATGGAAGCGGGGTGTCCTGTTGAAGAACAGGTTTGTGCTTTGGAGAGCCGCCTTGCGCTCGTCAATACATACAAAATCCCAATATGAATTGCCACAGCTACGAACACCGCCTGTCGCTGTGATCATCCAGATTTGATTAGGGGTGGCGAAGTGCCCCCCGGACGTGCAGAGTAGTCCGCCTGGAGGAATGGCTGGTTGAATAATTCAAGGAATAGTGTGCAAATGCTTCCCACAGATATGGCTCACGGGCTGCGCTCCAGTGGCAGCTCAGGTTTCAGTTGTGAGGGCGATTAAGGTGGGACTTCGAAATTGTATAGACTGCCGGTCAATTGGAAAAGTGGAGGAGATATGCTCCCTTCCAAGAGTGACTAGACAGAGCCAATGTCGGAGTGCTCCATACCCTATGTCAACTGATTTTTTTCGTGCCGAACTGGTGCCGCCATCACTTTTTTGAACCAGTTATTACTGCGTAGACACGCCTTACCTGGTTGTCGGAGGGGTTTCGGTGGTGACCCTGAATAAGCTGCGAGGCACTATCGGTAATGGAAGTATTGCAGTAGTGTGGCATGGTGGCTTCCGTTGCTGCTATCATGGAGTAGCTAAGTATTCAGTGCTCTCTAGGGCTGTCCTCTTTCTAGCCCCGCCGACATCTTCCGTCCTGCGGGCAGCTTTGGCAAAGACCTTTTAGTAGTGCTCGGTTGCGAATGCTCACAGGGAGTTAGCTGATTAGCTGGTGGATATGCTTCCTTTCAACTGCTACTATACCCTGCGCTGCTGGCGCTTACAGGCATTAGGGCCTCTCGTGTGTGCTTGTAACCACTTTCTGCGTTTGCTGACGTCGCCAATGTCGAGAACAAGTGTAGTCGGCCTGCTTTGTCGTGCATTTTGTGCAGATCGAGGATATCTGGAGGCTTGACCAGATTGAATGTTGGCAGTGGTTTTCCTCATGTCCCTGGAATTCTACTAAGGGATGGTTTGCCCCTTTCCCTTGGTGCATTTGTTCGCAGTAAAGGATGTTGCAGGAGCTCGAGTTTCCGGAACACATATAACACTTCGCGGCTTTAGTTTGAAGTTAGGTCACACGTGAGGGAGCCCCGCAAACGACTCCCGCGTCCACGATGTAGGCCGAACTCCACCGCAACGGGCTGCTAGTCGATTGGAAGAATTGTGCAACTATACGGCTCCACCATGAGTAAAACAACCAGAACGTCGTATATTGCTTTAGGTTCGCGTGATTGCTTCACTCTTTATGCTTTCACAGACGTCTTTGTGGCCATGCTGTACGCAGTTAGAGTGTGCCTGATTTCGAGTTGTATGACGACTCTGCTGTGTAGAGTTTTATTGCTTCACCTGCCATTTTTGCTACGGTGCTCAATTGGGTGCTTAGGTTAGTTTGGCGTCCTGTGGCATTTGGTGTGACCTGAAAAGAGACTGACATCGGCACTTGTGCGTTGATGGACGTGCTGACATCGGCACTTGTGCGTTGATGGACGTGTGTATTGTACCGGTCTGCGCGTGAACGTGAGCTCTTTACGTTGCTTCTAGCGATATGCACCACGTCGCTGTTGCGCCCAAACAGTGAGTTGAGTTTGATAAGTCGTGGCGTTGGTTGTTTGTGCTACCCATATGTTCGATTGCTTTTGTGCACGTTGCCTGTATACATAAGCGTCAATAGGAAGTAGGTAGAAGCTTCGATGCAGTTGTGGCGGCGGTATTATTGGCGGCTTCGACTTCGGCCGCATGCGCAGTCAGTGAAGCTGGTTTGATTGGAGAGAACAATAGGCTTCCGCGAGGGCAGTTGAAAGCTGCTGTCGGATGAGTGGGGTTGCTTGGCATTATCGGTATTTTCCGGGAGTTTGGTTGCATTACTGTGTTGGGCGCAGGCAGTGTGGTCGAGGCTGGTAAGGCGTGGCGTCGGTTGTTTGTGCTGCCGTAGCATTCGATTGTTGTTGTGCACGCTGCTCGTATATCTAAAATAGTGAGTAGGCCGTGAATGGCAGCAGGTGCCGCGTCGAGTGCTAGATGCATCGAACTTGTTGCAGGCGGGGTTTGGGGCAGTGTGGAATATCGCTGTCGTTGGCTGCCGTCAAGAGAGAATGAGGCTTAGGATGAATGGATCAAGCAGCGTGTTCAGTGTTTGCATATTGGAATTAATAAAGCGTCGAAATGTCGGTGGCTGTTATTCTCAAATCGATTGATAGGGGCGTGCAAGATGCGTGTACTGTAGGGCCCACAGCCAATCATTTTGCGAGTAAGGTGCTAGGCATAACGTGATGCCTAGTGTCTGGCATTTATTTGAGGGGTGTTCGATGATTTGGTGTACACGCACGGGGTCACATGCTTTGACCT
>CAJFCY010000730.1:0-10686 GCA_904066265.1 Eimeria zaria
GTATATATCTGCTAGCCTACCTGGGACAGTAGGGGTCCGCTGACAGGTGATGCAAAGTAGGGGAGACTTCCTGCCTCTGTGAGTTGATGGAGGAGGCCAACGTAAGTTGAAGCGGTTGCGACGTCGTCTTGGCTCGTCAGCCATTGGTCAAATATCCAACAGAAGATCGTCTGCAGCTCGTCGGACTGCAGCCGACTCTGTTGCTTTGCAAGTTCATCCTGAAACACAACCAGAAAACAGAAGACGAAGCACAGTAGAGAGATTTCCGATCATTCTCTGACTCTTCACTTGTTTCTTTCTGAGATTAAATTTCAGCTGAATGATTTTTCCTTCCGAACTCGGATTCAAATGAATGAAAACAAACTAGCGCGTCAGTGATAGGTGCTCTGCAAGCCCCAGCATGTGATGCATCAATGTATGCAAGCCTTCATACGTAAATGATTTGAATTACCTCTTCAAGAGATAAGTAAAGACCGATAAGTGTGTCAAAGGTCTGACCGGACTCCGCAAGGCGCCATGCCGGCCACAGAAATGCAGGAATATAAACGGTTTCTCCTTCTGCGTTCACCACAGCGACTTCTTTGTTGCTGCTTCCCCACTGGTTTCGTGCATAAACATGCAAAACAACAGAAAGCCGCTTCAAAGATCTGCTGCAGCTCTCTCTCACTGCGACGTCAGACAAGGCCATTAAATCCTTCAGCTGAAACACAACAGTACAGAAGCCGTAAAGTAACTATCTGGTGCACTTAAGAATTCAATATTTCGGTGTTTATACTCATTATATACCGATGAAAGTCATGCATTCAATCATTTATTCATCAAACCGCCGAAATAATTAAGCCTTCAAATCATCAAAGCACCAAATTATTTAATCCTGAAATACTTAGCCCGCAGTTGGCGGCTTACAGCATTGGAAAGAATCCTGGGTTGCTGCAACACCTTGGCTGCGGCGGCCCCAAAGGAGAGGAAGCCCATGCATGCGTTATCAAGTTCAGTTTTAGCTATTTCTTCTTCTTCTTCTGCATATGCACTGATACGACGAAGTGCTGCATTCGCAACGCGCTGTCCTTGCAAACGCAGTGCTGCGAGGGATGGGAAGTGAAGACCGAATTGTTCTGTCTTAAGATTTTCATTCATTTGCAAATTCAACAAATCCAATAACTCTAAAGGCGCATAAACTACACGCTGAAGATCAATCAGCAGAGAAAGTAGAGACATACAGTCGTCCTGAGCATAAAACAAAACATCTTCAGCGAAATAAACGAATTTGTTTGCCATCCGATACTGTCTCATTATTTTGCATGTTTGTATAAACTAGCGTTTCATGAAGTTGCAAGGCGCTACCCACTTCAAATCCAGCTACCGACGACAGACAACGCAGACAATAAATATTAAAACGGAGAGTAGCAGGAATAGCAATATAGCAGCAGGGGAAGCAGCAGCAATAGGAACAGCTTGTTCGTGGCTGACGCGTGACTCTGTTTAATGATACAGTTTCCTTGTCTGCAAGGGGCCGTCTCTTCCCCAATGCTATACCTACCACGACGCTTTTGTTTTGCCTGCCGGATTTATCTTGAGATGCCGCCACAGCCGCTGCTGCAACTTCATCACAAAACGCTTCAACTTCTTCAGCTGAGACGGGCTGCTGGGAAGCTGTAGGCGTTATTACACCCGAAAGCAAAGCTCGTTCTCTCTTAGTGGATTGCAGATGGCTTACTGCCAATACGCAAAACAAATGAGCTGTGTCACGCACAAGAGCTCGCTGCAACCCTACCTGAAGCAAACATATACGTGCATACACAATAAAGTATGATACAATACACTATGTGGCAAGAGCAGAACAAAGACTTCCGAGATGCATGCAATCTATATTTTTTCTCCTGCTTTGAAACGCATAAGTAACATTTCACTTTCTCCTGCTGATAAGATTTCTTCAAGCTTGCTCTCAAGTTTCAGAAGGCGCAGCTCATGCACAATACAAGGGCCATCTCACTCATCCCCTCATTCATTCAATGGATGAAACGAGAGAAGAAAGAAAGAGAAGAAAACAAAAAGCTTTTAAAAACAGTGATAGAGAGCAGTATTTATTTCTTCATCATGTGGTGGTTTCTTGCATTCCTCACCATACGTATATTGAGGTCGATTTGTTTAATTGAATTCTCAAGGGGTGTCAATGATGAAGTGTCATTCGATGATTCGTCAAGAGATGTCTCGCTATGACCGCCAGATAGAGAAAATCTTCTCGCTGCAAATTTACATGCATGCAGACGAAATCAAATTAAATAATAAATGACTGCTGTCAATCCATACATAAATGCAATATACATCGAATCAAGCTACATACAGGCTATATGCATGCATGTAATATAGATCAATATGTGTAAGGGAGAAGATATTCACGGATTTTTTTCTCTCACAGCTGGTAGCATTATTTCGTTGTTTTGTTGCAAAACCAAAAGCTGAAGTTTCAGTCTCTTTGCTTGTCATTTGAAGAAAATTTTGTGCATTTTCTTTTGCTTTGACAAAATGTGAAAGTCTTTGGTCTAAAGATGGAGTTTGACATTGGCGTTTCATCCAAATAGAAAGAAAACTCCAAATAGGCTGCGTGAGGCTGGAACAGAATGCGTCAGTTTCACTATCAAACATTAAGAGGTTTAATAAATCCTCCTCGCCTTCCGCTGGTTTCTCAGCTCCACGTGAATCAGATGCAAGCACAGAAGATTCATTATTTCTAAGTTCAGTGTGTTCTACATGCCACGGGCGCAGCCCCTGTAGACTGTGACACTTGGCAGCCTGCAACGGAGCAAACAAACAACAAACATGAATAGACAACGAAATGAAGAATAAAATAGTCAACAGTCACAGAAAGTCAAATACATGTACATTTAAACAAATACATGCTACAATACAAATCATAGAGATATACATATGATAACCAAGCGCAGCAGGCAGCACGAAACAAGACAGAACCCCATCAACTCAAACCTTAAATAGAACCTTAAATACAATCATACTACAAGAAAAGATAAATGAATAATATGGCAATACACACTACGAGAAGCAAACGCAAAAGCCCCTTTACCTGCGCATACAACCCAGAAGCTGCATAGCGGTCTCCTAAGTCTACTGCGAATTCTGCGTCTGTTTGCGCAAGTAGACGATCAGCCATCGGGCCATCAATATGCAAAAGGGCCACTGGAAAGTTTTCTGAAGGAAAGACAACAAAAACAGAGTGACGGCACATGCATTCAAGTGCATGCATACATGAATACATATACATATATGGATGCAGATGCATGCTTGCAATCAACCAACATCATACCAAACAGACGCTCCTGAAGAATGCGAAACCAAAAGGAATATAGTAGAACAAATACAATACGTAAGTGAACCCAGAAACAGCAAACGGGCAACAATCAAGATATACAATTTGCAAACAAAGCTGAGGAGGAGGCGTTGCATTAGCTTAATCCTTGTTCGTTTGCTACATATATATTATACATATATAATGACCATACAAAAAGGTATTTTATTGGAACAATTTATGCTAACAGCTTCAATAAGTTCAAGATAAATGTATTTATGCCTCACTGCCTCCATGATTCGCTATCCAATCCACGATGTAATTATGCAGGTTTTCGTCACTGCTTGCGAGGCATGCGTTCACCAATGCAGCAGCACATGCTTTGCTGCTCCGATGTACATCCAGTGCAGCGTTATGTACATGTTCTGCTTCTTTCTTATCTGCCTCCCGCGGCGTTGTTGTTGCTGATGCTGCTGTTGCCTCCTCCTCCTCAAACTCGTTGCAGTACTGCGCGAGGCAATCCCCTACGTGGCGGTAGCAACTTGAAACTCTGTATACACGCATGCATACATACATACGCATGCATGAACAACACAGCTATCATCAACTGCGTTCCACGTCTGCCTTCCTGTGTTCGCATGCATGCAAACGCGCGTTCATACCTGCATGCATGCATGTATGCATGCATGCATGCATACATACATAAGCATACATAAGCATACAAAGAACAAGGCATTGGACGCAGTGCACGCTTATACACATGCAACAAACAGAGCAACAGAAGCTTTTGTACCTTCCAGTACAGCAACAAGCACTAAGCCGAAGCAAAACAGTCATTTCTGTACAAAATAACAACTTTAAACAACCAAAAACAGTTATTCACACTTAAACAACAAGCAGCAACCCGATACGTGTGCGGCATACATGGTGTTTTGAATGCCTGCCATCTGCTGCGCCGTATCAACAGACAATGAAGGCCACTTCGGTCTCCTCCCCAATGCGTATCGGCTGAAGTTGGCGACGAGGCTGGCGGCCTTGGCGGTCACAACGTCTACTAACAATCTGAATTCAGGTGTGCAAACACCCCGAAGAGGCGCAGCGAGGAAAAACACGCGATAAGTATACAGTTGGACGAAGGAATGGTGCGGGGCACACAGCTGCAGCCCAACCAGCTACCTGCAACAATGTGTGACTAACGGCAGACATTCCAGCTAGCTGCAGCTAGCCACGGTTAGCTGGACGCATGCACTAAATACTCGCACAGAGTTCTTGTGTTAGGCGCTCAACGCACCCGTAGAACTTAAGAGAGTTAAGGAGAGCTACGAGGCCCTCCAAAGGCAGGAAGAGAAGGCGTGGCAGGAGGTGTTGATAGACAAACTGCTGCACTTCAGCTAAAGTTGCCGCTGACTGGCTATCTGTACATTCGTTCAGCTTCCGCTGCAGCTGCAAGTACAGCATCTGTGCTTCTAGTTCATCTTTCCTGAGGAGAAGCATACAGCATCATTTGATTATTTATTAATTAATAAAGTGTTTGATATTTAGATAGACATGAATAGTTGTTTATATATTTATATATATGCCATATACAAACGCAAAAGCTTGCAGATCTGTGCAATACCCCACCAGCAAATATGTCGCCAGCTGTGTCATTTTTATTTATTATTTATTCACGTATTAAATACTATTAAATACACAAATAAATAAATATTAATTTGCCAATAAACACATGCATTCATTTCCTAAGATCTGACTAGCATTCCTCTTTTTCCATGTGCGTAGTAGAACAACAGTTTAATATACAAACGTAGCCACATATGCGCTTAAGAACAACAAAATATAAAAGTATATAGCATTAAAAAACAAAAGAAAAAATAGAATGGAGGAAAAAACTAACGTGAAGAGGGCCCCAGTACAAAGACGTGAAAGAAGTGGGTTCCCGAAAGCTGCAGTTTCAAATACAACTTGGCGAAAACTTTCTCGAGATTCAACATAAAGGCAGCTGAAACATAAAAAAAAATAAAACAATAAAACTAAGGAAATATGATAAAATAGAATAAACAGTGATAAAGGATAGTGATATACAATAAACAACACAATGACAGGCAGCTCGCACCACAAAAATGCAAGAAAGAATAGAAAAACAAACATACAAGTAAATAAAAACAAGAAAATGATAGACAAGGATATGCGGAGAGGAGGAATATACTGACAGCACACAACATAAAAGAAAAGCAACGAGCTAGTTAATGAAAGCAAAACAATGAAAAAGAAAGACGGCAGGAACAACAAAATGTATTCAAACTAATAAAGAAGAAATAATAGAGATAATGAAACTACACAGAAAAGCAAAAGAAGAGGATATAGGCAGACAGTCTACATCAAGCGAAGGAAGACAGCCAACGACCAAACAACAAAAAGAAATAATAAACAGCAGAACACAAATAAAAATAGAAAAAAACAAACAAAACAAACAAAAACGCCAAAAGAACAACCAAAACCAAACAAGCAAACACTCAAAATTCATTGAATAACTGCAAAACAAAATGTTGTACAAAAATTAGCTAAATGAAAGTAAAACAACAAAATAAACAAACAAACAAACAAGTAAATAAATACATAAATAAATAAATTAATTAATTAATGTTGTCTAACAGGTCTGATAGAGTAGTAACAAGTAGCGAATCAAACAAATGCGGTGAAATGTATCGACTTGTAGCTAATTGAACTGAATACTCCGCCTGCTGCATCAGCAGCTGGTATGCTGTTAGCATTTCAGAAGCAAACACTAATACTCGGCTTACGCCATACTGAAAAACAAACACATATATACAAATCTTAAACATATATACATATATATACAGAGAAACACATACTGGTGCTGAAACAGCAGCAACAGGAACACCAGCGGCTGCTGTAGCTATTGTAGCTGTTGCAGCAGCAAACACATCGGCAGGAACAACAGCAGGAGAAGCAGCAGCAGAAGAGAAGCCGCAGCAGCAAGAGCAGCACGAGCAGCAGAAACAGTAGAACCACGAGCAGAAACTACAAGGGCACAGACAACAGGGGGAGGAGCAGCAAGAAAACAAGCAGCAACAACAGAAGCAGTGTTTGTTTCTGCATGCAACATGAACAGACACTGCAGCAACAACCTCGGGCAGAGGAGAAACAAAGCAATAAAAAACAACATGGAAAGCAAAGAATAGCAGACGCAGTTGAATAAACAGAAAAAACCATCTAAAATGATAACATATCCATATATATATATATATATATATATATATATATATATATAACATACCAATACACTCAATTCAACAGCATCAGCTAAAGAAATTAAACTCCAAATCATATCATGCTGCTCAATATCTATTGCAGATATCATGGGGGCCCCCCCTACAGGGGCCCCCTCTTGGTATTGAGACCCTCTATTAGAAAGAGCAGCAAAGTGAGGTGGCAGCCCGCGAGAAGACAGACCCCATGAAGAACCCCGAGACAGCTGTTGCTGCTGCTGCTGCTGTTGCTGTTGCTGCTGCTGCTGAAGAGATGCACGCTGCCCGAATGAAAAGAAAAGCGTCGTATACACCGCGTCGATTACCTGCATAGACACCATATGCGGCAGCAACACAAATAGTAGAAGCGTCAACAGCAACAGCAGCAACACCAGCAGCATAAAGCAGCACCAACGAAAGCAGCCACAAACTCTGCGTGTGACGCAATCGCTTCTGCAGCAGAAGCTGCAGCAGCAGCAGCAGCAGCGGCTGCTGTTGCTGCTGCTGCTGCTGCTGCTGCATTGTTTCGGATTGGTTTGGTTACCTCGTATAGAGCAGCAATTTTCTGAAGGAGGCGGGCGACAGCTTCTGGGGATAGTCTGCCGACTATGCATGCCGATAGCGTCCGCTGCTGTGAAGCTGCATGCACATCTTCTTCCTGCCAGTCAAACTCGCGCCCTCTCTTCCTGCTCCTACTGCTGCTGCTGCTGCTGCTGTTATTGTTGCCCTCCCCTTGCTGCTGCTGCGGCTGTTGCTGTTGTTCTTGCTGTTGGTGCTCTTCACCGCGAGCCAGGCCACAAGGCAGCAAAGCAGCTTCAACTAGAGGCGTTCCTAACAGGGGACGCAGCAGCCTCGAAGCAAACAGAACGAGACCCCGCGCGGTGTTCGTCAGGCCCTGTAGGGGGGCCCCCGGGGGAGCCCCTAGGGGGCCCCCCATCGGCTGAGGAGAAGTAACCGCAGAAGACTGCAGTAGGGGCCCTCCTGATGAGACAAGGCACACAGACGCACACAGACGCACACGAACACACGCAAATACACTCTGCTGCAATCTACCAGCGGCAGCAGCAGCTGCTGCTGCAGCAGCAGCAACAGCAACGCCAGCAACGCCAGCAGCAGCAGTCGCAGCACCGCTGGCTGCGACGCAGTAAAGGTGAACAGAGAAACCTAAATGAAGAGAAAGAAACAGAAATAATACAATAACTAATTTGCATGCATACACAAACAAACACTGCATGCATACACAAACAAACAATGCATGCATACACAAACAAACAATGCATGCATACACAAACAAAGACTGCATGCATACACAAACATTAAAACTGCCGTATACAGACAGATATACATATATGCCGTTTACCTGTTTGCTGGGGGAAGGGCTGCTGCTGCTGCTGTTGCTGAGGGAAGCAACCAAAAACTCTGAATCCCCAGTTTTGTTGCAATTGCTGTTGTTGCTGCATGGTTTGCTGCGGCTGCTGCTGTTGCAACATGCTCTGTTGCTGTTGCTGCTGCTGCTGCATCGAGAATGGCAGCAAGAGCTGCTCGCTCACAAGCTCTACACCCATGTTTGTTGCTGCTTCTCGTCTCGTCTCCAAAGCTGTTAACATCCTCCAAGCCACTGCAACTGCTGCTGTCTTCTCCTGGCTTTGCTGCCCTCCTGCAGCAGCAGCAGCAGCAGCAGCGCTTGCTGCTGCAGCAGCAGCTGCTGCTGCGGACGTCATCCCGGAGCCGCCGCCGGGTGCCATGCCCTTCCCTGCACTAGCAGCAACTTGCTGCTGCTGCTGCTGCTGTCTTTCTGAACCCTCAATATAACCCAATCCAAAGGGTGTTTCGAAGGCTCCGGGGGCCCCTCCTGAGAGGGGGCCCCCCGTTTGAGGCAGTTGGGAAGGGTTTAGGGTTTGCAAGGAGCTGTTCTTATTCAATCTGGGGGCCCCCGTCTGTTTACTAAGTAGATTAACCCAGCTTTCAAACCCTTCAGGGGCCCCATTTAAACTTGCCCACGAGGCTCGTTGCTGGGAAACAGCTGAGGGGCCCCCTACTACTGCTGCTGCTGCTGCTGCTGCAGCTGTTGCTGTGGTTGATGTTGTTGCTGTTGTTGCATGTTGCAAGGGTTGGATAGCATGTAGTGTTGTTATGTTATCTGCTAACAGATTCCAGAATACAGCAAACATACTACTGTCTCCAAACTGGCTGTCTTCACACATATGTTCTGCTAATAGCTGACAGAGGCGTAGCGGGTCGCTGCGCTGGCTAAACATTGACAGCAGCATGTTACACCTATCCTCTTCCTGCTGCTGCTGCTGCAGCAGCTGCTGCTGCTGTGTGTTCTGTTGTTGCTGCTGTTCTTGCTGCTGATTATCCATATGTCGTTCCTGCTGAAGCTGCTGCTGGTAACTGTCTTCGTACCCATGAGGGGCCCCTATACGCGTGTATGAGGCGCCTGTGGGGGCCCCCCCTTGCTGTCCCAAGGGGGCCCCCAAGGGGGGCCCCTCTCTTAAGAGGGTACGAATACCTGCAAGGTAGATTTGACTTATTGTTTGTCTTCGTAGCTGCAATATATACTTTGTTGTTAAAATTAATAATTTGGGGGCCCCACAGATAGCCCCTGCTGCTACATCACTCTGGGCAGAAGGCGGCTGCACAACAGGTAGGCAGCTTAGCAAGGAACCCCTCTTCCGTCTGCTGCTGCTGCTGCTGCTGCTGTTGCTGCTGCTGCTAGCGGAAACATCCGGAAGCCTTTGCTGACCTGCAAACCCACCCATTTCTACTGCAGCAGCAGCAGCAGGTGCAGCAGCAGCAGTAGGAGCAGCAAAGGGGTCTATTGCATAGGGTAGAGACAGCCACTGACGGCGTTTGTATACATCGAAAGGAGACGGTATAATTGTGTTGCTTTGCTGCAGCACTGCGAAGGCAGGAGAAGCAAAGGGTTCAAACACCTGCAGCACACGCCCTGCATCTTCCGGCAGCTGCATGCATGCATACCACTCGCTGCATACTGATGGGTAACCACTGCTGCTGCTGCTGCTGCTGTTGTTGTTGCGAAGGCCCTGTGCAGACACTGAAGGCATACCCATAGCCCCATGCACCCTTGATGGTGAAAAGAAATAACCACCAGACGAAGATGGGTCTGCTGCTGCTGCTGCTGCTGCTGCTGCTGCTGTGCCGCCGCTGCTGCTGCTGTTCATGCTCCCGTGCTGCACCAGCGCAAGCGCACGAAGATCTGGTGCAGCAACTACAAGAACATCGCCCCCTCTGCTGCTGCTGCTGCTGCAGCTTGTACTGCTAGGAGCAGCAGCCCCACCAGCGTCTGTTACAGATGCGGGGCGGCTCTTGCAGCAGCAGCAGAGTACGTCACTGCTACTGCTGCTGCAGCAACTGTCTGCTGTTGCAATACCTCCTCCCAGGCCTTCTCCCTGATCAGGCAAGCCAAGCCCTAGCACACAGGGGGCCCCTATATAGCAGCAGTTGCTGCAGGGGCCACAGCGGGGGCCCCCGGGGGGCCCCTGGGGGGCCCCTGCTGCTGCATTAGTTGGAGGGGGTTGAGTTGGGGCATAGGCCGTGACAAACACACCTGAAGATACTGTAGAACATCGGATGCTGCTGCCTCCTGCTGCTGCTGCTGCTGCTGCTGCTGCTGGCTGGTTATCTAAACCTGCTCTGTAGCCTTGCACAACAAGAGACAGGTTAGAAGAACCTGCAAACGGGGCTGCAGCAAAGTTGCTGCTGCTGCTGTTGCTGCTGCTGCAGCTGCGGCTGTTGCGGAGGCCCCGGATAGCGAGGTATGTTCTCCCACCTTGAAACATACACAAAGACAGACAAATTAAAATACAAATAATAATAAATATAAACAACACAAATAAATAAATAAATAAATATAATTAAATATAAACAAATAAATAAATATATGTAGACAACAGACAATAACAATAACAACAACATTAATGTATAAATGTTTGAAACAGACAGAGACACATAAGGAGACAGATGGAGACAGGTGGAGACAGGTGGAGACAGAGACAGAAAAAGAGACAGTTAAAGAGACAGATGGAGACAGACAGAGACAGGTAGGAGACAGACAGAGACAGGTAGGAGACAGACAGAGACAGGTAGGAG
>CAJFCY010000731.1:0-10684 GCA_904066265.1 Eimeria zaria
GCCCCTGCCCCTCCCACCTCCGCGACCTCGAGATGGGGACATCCCTCCTCGAGAGCGCCCTCGGAAGTGCTGCATTATTGACGGCTCGCTAGTGCTTTCTTCAGCATTCCCGATCCCGGGCCGGGTGCTTAAGTTCATCTGACTGTCTATGCTATGAGACGCAGCAGCTTCATTCAAAGTACTACTATTCACATACGGTTCGCTGGCACATAGGAGAGCAGTGGCAGCAGTGCTGTTTGTTTGCTCTGCGTCAACTTTTATCAAATCGAACAAACTATAGGTCACAGGCCCTCCAGAAGGCTTAATGTAATCTGCGAGGTCTTCATCGCGTTCGCGCCGCCCACGTCTGCCGCGACCTCCCCTTCCTGTCTTTCTTTCCGTGCTGACCTTGCTAGCACCCAGGCTGTTAGCATCCACTTTTCCGAGTTGCCTCAGCCGGTCCGACTTCAGGTCTGCGGATTCTGGCTTTATCAATAGCGAACGGGGCTGACGGGGCTGTTCCTTTGCAGATGCTTCCATTGGTGCCTCTGTCGGAGAGGCCGCCTCGCGCTTGATTTCTTCTCGACGAGGTTGAGCTGGTGCCTGGGGCTTCACCACTTTACTTGCACTTTCACTAAGCTCCACATGTTGAACTTTAGCAGAAAAGGAGAAGGGCACGAACTTTGGAGGGCCAGTGTCGTCCTTGTCTGCTTTAATGCGTTCCTGGAGTTCAGTGTGCTCCTTTAGGATATGCTGAACGAACTTCCGACGTTCTTGTACGTCTTCTTTGAGGTTAAATGCTTCCCGCAGTTGCCTCGCTTCTCCTGCCAGGTTATTTACAGTTTGGGGAGTCAGCAAAGCCATCCCACGATAAAGAACTAGCCCTGGTAGTAGGAGCAACTTAACGCCTGGCAGTAGCGGCACTGCATCGAGCTGCTGACAAAATCGAAGCTCAATGGCTTTAAACGATACACCGCGGCCATCCGTAAGCTTCAGTAAGAGCGTCCGCCGCTGATTTCCCTTGATGCCTTGAGCACCGTCGGAAAAATCCTCTTCAACGTCTTTTGTAGGCAGCCGCACATCTTGGAAGGATAAAACCATACAAAGCAATGGCTTCTTGAGCGTATAACTGAAGGCTGGATTTCCAGCATTTGCCGCAGGAGCCTCCGCAGCAGCCCATGCAGCTACTTCCGGAGGAGCTTGCATAGATTTAGTGTGGAGTGCAGTGAAATTAGCGGCATCGGCTGGGTGTGGGGCCAAGTGAATACGCCTCAGATCGGAAGACAAAACGTAATCCTTCACCTCCTTTGGCTTGCAAGCTCCAGACTGTCTTAATGCCGCCAGGCCCTCGGGCGTAAAATCCACCCCCCATGGCGCCAAAACTGACTCGATAGCTTCTGCAGCCATAGTGCGCAAAGAACGTGTTCGTTGCCGTCTGCCCCCAAGGAGGTGAGGCCCGAGGGGACTTGACGGTGTGAAACCAGCACGCTACAGTTTCAAGAGAGCACCACGTTATGTAGATAAAGGTGATGCCAATTCTTCAGCGCTGAAGCCGCGCCGTGTTACAAAACTCGACGCAGTTCTGCAGCGTGTGAGAAAGGCATCCACAAGTTATACAGAAGGAAACCTTGTTCAACTGAGGCAATGTGTCCCCATATATACCCGGTTTACTTTGGAGAAAACGAAGAGGCTTCAAGTGACGGTTTCGCTGCTGCAGGGGCAAACCAGCTGCTGGTATTTTGGGTAAGTCGCCAGACCATTAACACAACAGGAAGCATCAGTTTTAGTGCCTCCGATGCCGTTCCAACAAGAAGCTTAGTTAATAACGAGCAATGCTGGGAAAGTGATACCAAGGCATCACTTCAGCCCTGCAAGCCCTGTCGGCACCCTCCGAAGGTACGCAACACAGTTTGTACCGTGCTCCTTTCCAGGCAACAAGGAATCGTTTTCAGGCGTTGCTATAGTCATGGAAAAACTGTTGATCTTTCCGTTAGAAGTGTTTTGCTCCCCATTGAGCGCAGCGAGTGGAGCCAGTGGCCTCTTTCTTCCATCGGTCATGCTTGAGGCGTCAATGGGAGGTTAGGGACTGCAGTTGCCTGAGTGAATGAAAACTTGCATTCATTTCTTCTCTGTAACATATTCACAAACAATAAGCTCAATATTTTTGCATCTTGGCTACTCGCTGCCGGAGGACAATGATGGCGCGTGCTCCCCACCGAACGGCATCTGGGGACTTAGAATTACAGGAAAATGAAGCCGTGGGAATCCGAGTTCCGCACACTTCGATTGTGATTAGTGGGAAAGATGCAGGTGGGGAGCTGGCGTAGGAAGCGCAAGAGCTTTGCCCGACTGCCTGTATGCTATGCTTGCCAATCCGGCTGCTAGACAGTGCTAACTTTGCCGCTTATGGTGAGGTCGTGCAAATTGCCAGTATGGGCTTAAGTTGAGCGTGTATGAAACGCAGGACGCGGCGAACTATTCGTTACTTCTCAGCGTGTGGCTTGGCTCGCCGAGTCAGGGCCGAGTTTCGCCCTAAGCTACGTTAGTATTGTGCTGCATGCACTTTCATCCGATCCCCGTGAGTAAACTCCCAGTTTTAATGCTATCTAGTGCCAGCTCGCTGCCTGATTTGTTGGGGGTGGTGGCTTCAGCTCTTCAGTGGAGGACTCTGCAGTTGGTTTTGTGCCTCTATTCTTTCAGAGGCTTGTGATAGGACTCTGCAGGTGGTTTTGTGTCCCTTTTCTTTCAGAGGCTTGTGATCGGCCGTGCCTGTACTGCCAGATCAAAGGAGAAGCTCTACCAGACATGGCCAATGGGAATCCTGTCGGCGTCGCGACTTCAGATTCTGTCGAGGCTGCGGAGGAGTCGGAAGAAACGGCAGACGACGACGTAATGGTTGAGCTGAAGTTTATCCCAGATGACTCAAGGTAAGGCAGTTGGGAGACGTACGGGGCTGCAAGCTAGGGCGCATGCAAACCAACTTTGTCACAACCGACGATGGATGTTATTTAATGTGTGGGCGCACTACTGCAGCTGTCTGCAACGACTGTTTACAGTCTTGAGCGAAATGGCAGCGTTGCATCCTGACCCCGATTCAGGCGCCTTAGATGGGGATGAAGATGAGCTATTTGACGAAACAGCTCTCCGTAGACAGGTATTGCTTAACGCATATTTACACCAGAAGAATGCGCACACCTGTGGACTCTGCACCTACGTTCATAGCTCTGCTTGGCTGCGAATGTGCATTCTTCAAAGGGTTTACTGTGTGTGCGCATTTGGACTCCCAGGGTTGGGAATTTGTTGAAAACGACGACGATGACGCAGGGGGAGACGGTGGCGTGGATGCCTGACACGTGCCCTCCTGAAAACAGCCAATGACCGTAGAATGTGGCTAGGAGCCACTGTAGAATGCTGCCGCTACAGCGGGGCCGCAGCTCTCGCATCCGCGGCAGCAATCCTTCTATCCGTCTTGATAAGGTTTGGCTTGTGAGAAGTTTTTCTTAGAGGGACAATTGGGAGGCTCCTCCAGGCGCAAACAGCTGCGTGGCACTTTTGGACGACCGCTGACGGCCTGGTCATCTTTACAGCACCTCCGCTTTATTGCATATTTCCACTTCAGCGGGATTACGCAATAGACAGGAAGACCAACAAGCAAAGTGTATTGCACAGATTCACGCCGCCGGCGATAGGTCGACTCGGCAAGCAAGAATTAATTCGACAGAATAAGGAATGCTTAGTCGGGACTGCAATGCCGCAGACCGTCTCTTAGAGACGGTTAGAAGATGGTCCTCTTCCCTAGGTCTTACTGTAGACGGCTTCGTAACTTGTAAGCGCCTCGAGGTGTTACATGTTTTTGGCATTTGCGCAACTTCGGTGAATGAGAAACCTCATAAGTCTATGTATAACCCTGTCAAGGGATAAAGAGGTAGTTCGAAAAACAATTTACTTTGTGGGCGCAACAGCCCGATTAGCATTCACCCAACGTATTCACAGCTTAGCTCAACCACTGGTATGCCCCAGCGTTAGCTGCCAGTTCTTGTACTGCATGCTTGTAGGTCACAGCGGACAGGCATCAACAACGACCTACATAGCTCCGTCCCGGCTGCCACAGGGGCCGGGATGCACGCATTTAGCCGTCTACCTGCCATTATGGTTGCAGCATGCGCGTGGAATGCTGAACTACATTCAGTCACAACCTCCAAATGTTGGACTGCTGCATCTGCTGAATATGTCCCGTTCGTACCGGTGGTCTGGATCACCCACTGGAAGCCCTTTTTGACAAGTACCATTTTCACTCGGAGCACACAGTGCAAGCAAGCAGCATATGCCGAAGTGTTCCATAGGATGAATATGCATTAGACACCTCTGCAGAACGTGTAGTGGCTGAGTCAGGCACCCAAGGTACCCAATCGCTCGACCAATCAGCCCTTCGAGCCCTCTTCCGCCGCACGATCTGAGTCCACTCTGCGCAACACTGAATGAAGTTGCTCGTAGGCTTTTTTCAAAGCCATATTCCTTGGATGTCCGACCAGATGAAAAACAGCATCAGCCAATGGGGCTGCCACGCCAGAACCAAACGAAGCTTCCTCCAGTAGCCCTGCCATGATTGTGAGGGAAGCTGTATACGCGACAAAATGAGCAAGCAAAGGGTTCAGCAGCACCATGTCGACATTTTCCAGATCCAAGATCATCGCAGCCAAGCGCTTTAAGATCGGAGTCGGTCTGTAGATGGGCCTTGTCCATATCCTTCCGCTGAACGGCGGCGCACCCGGAACCGTGGATGCAACCTCTACCTTGTCCATGTCCTCAACAAACAACTGAAGACGCACTACACACGGATAATGGGGGCTTGATATGGGCACCTGAAGAACAACCTATTCCATTAACGGAAATCGGATGACTGCCTGCGCCTGGCGGGGGCGCTTCAAGTGATATGTGGGCGGCAGTGACGTTATGTTAGCTTTGATACGTTGCGCGTGTTTGCCCACCTTCATCAGGAATGGTTTCTTGTGAGACAGCTTCGTCAAATCTTCCTCACCAAAAAGCACAGCAACAGGATCGATGTCCATGTTTATCTCTTGTGCCTTAACGCCCGATGCTAGCAAGTCTTCATATGCCATTTTATCTCCCCACTGAACAGGCAAGCTCACAACATTTAGTCACAACTTACGTTCCACTCACGTCGCAGTAATCTGCCCGTTGCAACAGCTTTCCAGCCAAGGATCCTGCTTCGCGCAAGACGCAACCAGCCACTTTGTAACTGCCTAGAGCAGATAAGACCTCAGCACGCCAGCACTCCTTGTCTGGGTATGGCCATACCGAAGGGCTCCCAAAGGTTACTGCGCGGATCTGCAGCATCTCCTTATCCACCAGTGTCTTTGCTCGCTTTGCGAAGTACCAGGAGCTCATCTCAGCGATGGCTGCACCCAGGGAGTGCCCAGAGAAAACAACTACCAACGGAGTTTTCCTGCCTACGAGTTGATGCTCAAGACGCTCCAAATGTTTCTCCATCAACGGTCGAACCGCTTTGTCGAATAGATATGTGAGTCCATAGTGAAAGTGCCCACGCTTCGACAAAGTTCTGTATGGCACTGCGACCCCCATGCCGTTCAGGAGCCACTGCTGCACAGATGCAAAACGAACAGGGGCAAATGGCCACAGTTTACATGTTCGTCTGCCTGTTTGCTTGTTTCGTCTACTGCCTGTGCCGAAGGTAGACGAAGGCTTCTCCTGCCTGTCAACTGCGAAAACTCTCCCACCTCACCTTGCTAACAAAAGTGCCGCGGAATATCCACACAATGTCAGCGTAGTCGAGGTCGTCCGCTCGGTTTAACGGCATCGCGTTTTCGTCCCTCTCAAACCGCCAGACCCACGGCGCTTCATGCACACGACTGAAAGATGCAGTGAGACCACAAGTATCTGGATGCACCACTGGGAGGCATTTGATTGTAGAGCCAATGATCTTTGGTCTCCAGGAACCATCAACCCATTCATCTGTAGTGCTTGCAACCTCATCCGGTATTTTACTCCCCGACGGCCCAGCAGATACCAGCCGGCCACTTGGCCAGCCGAACTTTTCAAAAAGCGACATATCCGTTAGATATGGTTTGCAACCCTCAGGGACCTCGTTAGGACTCGATGCATCGCCTTCCGTGCCGCTCAAGCGCCCAGCCAAAAGCTCTGCCCCCTGCTTTACTCCAGCCTCTTCATTATTAAACGCGTCTGCGCCAACCGTGTCCTGGGGTTTGTTAGCATCGGCCTGCTCTTCAAAGCCCGTATAGAACAATGTGGAGGATTTTTCTCCCACAGAGTCAGTGTCGCCTTTCCCTGCCTTGCGGGCTTCTGAAAAGTTAACCCTTGAAGACTCTTTTGGCTGACGATCAGGTATCCCTGTGTCCTCCTCGTAAGCACTTGAAGAGACGCCAGGCCCCATGCCTTCGCTAGGGCCTTCCTGAAGAATAGGCTCGCCTGCCTTACCCCTTCCCATACCCTCTCCAGATTCATTGTGGAGCCCATCATTTCGACGTGTCAAATCTTGCTGACTGATTGGTTCTGAGTTTGATCCCATACCTGGCTCCACATAAAACCGCGGCGAGAGGTCACGCCACCTCATGGGGACTGCAGCATAACACCCACGCAACCAAAGAGTTTCGCAAATGGTTGGGCAGAACGCCACAGCACTGACCATGCAAAGGTGCACCAATTTTCACGCCGTTGCCACAGCACTACAGCAAAAGTATTCAGTTTGCGCCGCTCACCCGCTTCCGCTGTCCGAAGCACTCCCACATCGGTAACCTTCCAAGGGGGGAATATAAAAGTGCTGGCTTTGTGATTCTGCAGCCAGTCCCAAATATCGCTTGACTCATAAGCTACTAAGTTTAATATCCATAAATTATGCCAGGCAAGATACATGTCCCTTTTCCATTTCTCCGTGCCTGCATCACTGGCCTTCCTAGAGGCGGAATCGTTTGCGCTTTCCGGTGATTCTGGTTTTTCTTTGTGCAGTTCGTCATTCTGTGAGTCCTTCTCCTGGTTGCCTGTGTTGCTCTTCTGCGATGTCTCCGAGACTACACTGGAGAGTGTATCGGTAGAGCCTGGTTCGGTAACTTCACGTTGTGCCTCTCCCTTGGAGCCAAAGAAGAGCTCCGCTGCACGGGCAAAAATGTCAAATTTGGGAGATGATGACTTGCGGTCCACAGGTACGTTGCCGTCGTAAATCCGCGGCTGGAATATGGTGGGAGCATCCTTTGGAAAGGCTACCTCCGCACCGGCCTTCCTAAAGTACGCGTAGATGGGAAGTTGAACGAACGAAGGGTGGTCTGGATGGACATGCTGGGGAAAGCCTTGCAACAGCCGCTCCGGGTAGCTTTGTACGGTCTCACACACTTTCACTGCAGACAGATAGGCAGCAAACATACCAAACAGCTGCAAAACCTTCAGCATTTTGCACAGGTACTATGTACTCCTTCGGTTTCCGATGCATCGCACATGCATCGCACTGGAAAAACTTACCGTATAAACAAAGTTCTGTGAGGGGATAAAACAAGTGCTTTTTCTTCAACAGGATATCGTTGATAACCACTCCAGGATTCGTATTTAGGATATTTGGATTTAGCCGCCCAAATCTTTGAGCAAAAAATACAAGTAAACGTAAGCTAGGCGAGCTCACAAGTTTCCGCCTCCAATTTCTATCACGGGTCTTCAATGCAAAAGTGCTACTCATACTGACTACCAACTTCACCCCCGGACCCAGGCGTAGCCTGTGAGAGTTATATCTCTTTAAATACACTGAATTCACATCTAGGTTGGAAAGTGAGCATGCAACGTCCGGCGTCGCAACTGGCAGCTGGGATGGCGAAAAGTAAAGCCCGCCGCACGTGGAGTTCTTCACAAAGGCCAGCTGGTGCATTTTCTCATCTGTTCCTAGCCACGTCATATCAGTAATGTGCACAATATCCTTAAGTAGGGGAAGTTCGGCTGGATTCTGAGATTTCGCTTCAGTGGAAATAGTGCCCGCCGAATCGTCCGCCCCCCCAATGTAGGACGTCCCCAAAGTGTCATTCTTCTCGGCTGCATCCTTGTGAGACTCATAGCCCTCCTCTTCCTTTGGCATTCTGCCAAAGTAAAAATCGGTACCGCATACTGATTGGGGACAGTCGAATAAGATTGATCCATCAGGTTTGATGCGAACACGCTCTTCATTGTACAATGCACCGCGATGAGCTGTAAATATCACACGCACAGATCCAACTCACCCAACTGTTTACATGTTCACTTGCCATTGAGCAATAGACATGGAGGAACCATTATGCTTACCTTCTTCACTGCGAACAGGTTGACCTCCAGGTCGACCTCCGTCAGCTGTTCGGACACCTACAATTGGATATGACTTCAACTCTTCCTCAAACAGCCCCATGGCCAGAACGCCCAATGCATGGATTGTCAGCAGCGCCAACCGCAACCTCAACGCTGCAGGCAGCCGAGGCAGCCAATATGTCCATACCATTTTCCTGGCTCGCCTGTGTAGGGAGCTCAGTGCATGTGGCTGTATCCGGGCAAACCAACTGCTAGCAAGCCCTAAAGGTCTGTGCTGCGGCGTGCCAGCTCCAGCCAGCTGGATATGAGCAAACCCATCGATACTGAAAAGCAAGCCTGGAGTTCAGAGCGGGGCCTCTGGCAGGCGCACAACCCCGACTTCCCACCATGGGCTCTCTCCTGAAGGTCCAGGTGGGTTTGCTATTTGAGTCTCATTGCGCCCTTGCATTTATTTGGAAATAAGATGTGCTTAAGTAATGATGAGCCTGCTATGCTTCGATGCGTCGTCAACCAGCCCCAAGAGCGCTTGCCTCAGCACCTGCGGTGTAGTGTCGGACACTGGAATACGTAAGGGACAGAAAAAGAGTCGATGAAGTATCAAAGATAACTAAGTCACTAGTTACCTAAGTGTGTAGAAGGGGGCTCGTACCAATGAGGATCCAGGCGCTGCCTGCGGCACTCGGCTGTACGAGCCTGGACTCATTACACAGTAACGTGGCTTATATAATAACGTAAGTCTAGATACCTCTGGCGTTCCCAATTCGCTTATATTATTTCAATATGCTACGCTGTTATTATTTTAAGTTATGAGTGACTGTGGGTTATTCGTGGGTGCTCCTCTTAGTTTCGGTAAGATTCGTTGGAGCGTTCGAGAGTCCTGCGTAGTCGTGCTCGTCAGGGTGCTATGGCCCTTTTCTTAGTTGTTTCAGTATTCTCCATTGATTTTCAGCCTACAGAAATTGGGTTCCAAACATTTTGTGCTCTTGTCGTGTTAACCATTTGATGGCTCCCCCTGAAGGGGTCAAATGCTTCTGTGGGGAGGTCTGTGTGCGCTCTGTAGATTCGTAAGCTATATTTCTGCTAGTGTTTAGGCCAGCTGTCGAAGGCCAAGTAAATGTTTAACTGTCTACAATGTTAGTGCCTGTAGCAAACGGGGGGTTCGGTGTGCTTGCGCAAGGGGCTAACTGGCAGAATATCTATTGCATGTTGCGTTGTGGCTGGTGGCAGTGCATCACCTCTCACGTACCATTCCCAGGCCTCCCGTCTGTCCACGATGCCTAGAGAGTGAAAAAGCGGTTACCTGTTTTGGAGGAATCTTATCTTGACGTGTGGGTTTAACGGGTTTCCTTGGTTGTAACGAGTGTCCTTGATTTTATCAGAGGACTATCGTGAGCTGCAAACAAGCCAAATACTTATAAGAAAAGAGTCCGTAAAAGCAGCTGACCTCCTTCCCCAATGTTCAGGCAACCATAATGCTGCCGCTCGGCTGCCTACGCACAGGGAGGTGGGGCAGCCCGGCATGTGTTGCAGCGCATGCTGCATGGCAGCCCCATATCTAGACATATCCAAGCCCCCTTTTGCTGCATGTACTAACTAAATGGGCAATTGGTGAGCAGTTCCTTCTGCGTTGGTAGGTAGTGTGCGCACCAGTCCGTGTACACGTCTCGACTGCACGTGGGACACGTCTCAATTGCGCGTAGGGCATGCTACATCTGCCCCCCTCGCCTGCAGAAGGGACATGCCCTCGTGTGCACTGGAAAAGGACGAATAGAAAAATAAGAAAGAGAAAAAAGGTGGGAATGGCGTGGAGCGCCTAGGGGCTCTCTACGTGAATAGTAGCGCCGCAACGTCCCCCGTCTCGAGTCGCTGTCGACTCAAGCGGGGGAGTGCAGGAGTCGTTCCTCCGGCGTCGCCACGGGGCCGACGGGCAGAAACTCCGCAAGTCTATCCCTACGGGTAGCCCGCAGGTATAGACTTGCGGAGTTGCTCCTCCGAGACTCGTTCTGTATGCTTTCCACCTGCCCACCTAACTAAGTATTCCCGTTTTTTCTGACCTCTGCTCGTTGTTAATCGAGTTTCGAGGATCTCCGCCTCCTCCAGCTGCTCTCTCTCCCTGTAACGCTCCTTTTGTTGAGCGCGAAGGGTACGAGGATATTTTGGGGATTCTCGAAACTTCTTTAGAAAACCAACAATTATCGTATGGTGGCATCTCCAGTTTGGTGGTAAGTCCACAATATAGGCCAATGCATAGACACGAAAACAGACGGCGAACGGTCCTACCCAACGTATAGCAAACTTACTCGGGTGCTCGCCCCCCTACACGCTACGGAAGGAGTGCGAATCCATTAGAAGCCTGTCGCCTGGATTGAAAGTGATCGCGGAACGTCGT
>CAJFCY010000732.1:0-10680 GCA_904066265.1 Eimeria zaria
ACGGCCTACGCTGCGTGGAACGGACTGAAACGCTTGTAGGTGCAGTAGAGGAGGGCCAGAAAACAAACCTGCTGTCATCGTCCGTGAGAGACTGGAATGCCATAGTGGTGAGATTCCCCAGGATGAACAGGCCGGTGGCAAGCTGAGCCGCCCACAAGGGGGAGTTACCTGCATGCAAAAAGGAGATAGGGATACTACATTTTCAACCTGAAGGCATCTATCCTGCAAGGAGAGGGCTACATTGAAACCACGGCCTCCATACACTCACTTTTTACTGCCTGCTTATGATTGAGATGCACTGCCACTGAGTATGCTTGTTGTTTAACGAGAAAGGAGTACATCTATTTGCTTATAGGAACAGGAGAACTGGGAGCACGCTGCTTCAAAGCAGATGTGGAACAAGGCTAAAGAAACAAAGCACAACCTACCGACCGACTCAGGATTACACCTCAAGAAGCGAAGAAGGGAGAGAGGGTCTTTGCCCCCAGATGCAGTGGTTGCTAGAAGGGTGGTATAGGCAAGTAGCTGGATTAGAAGGCCTAGCCGGAGATTGTAGTTGACGCAGAATGACCAAAACGGCTCAAATTGAGGGCCTCGGCCCTCTGGAGCCTCACCGGGACGGACAACGTAAGTGAAATACATTTTTACGAGGAATAAAAAGGTCGTGTGCAACACTGTCGATGCTCCACGACGGAACTTTGCGCCCGTTGCGCCTTTTCACAGTGGAACGCTAACTGAGGATGAATGCCAGCCTGAGCTGCGGAATCTCTGCGATGGTGCCGAGAAGTTGAGTTGAAATTAAGTTTGCATACACAGAAGGATTTATTAATATTGTAGATACTCACTCGCAGCTAACTCGAAGATCAAAACACCGCTGGACAAAGCGCTGCCGACGCCGCTCAGCCTGCTGGCCGCTGACCGCTGACGTGTCCAAGCAGCTGCTGCAGCTCATTGTCTGTCTAACTAGCTAAAAGCAAGCCTATAGATGTTAACAACGATGAATTTTAGACATCGTTGCTTTAGTTATCATTTTCGCAGTGCTTTCCAAGCTGAGGTGAGCTAGGTCACCGCTTTCCCTTCTGCGTGAGTCCAATCGAGGTAGCCGGGCTGAAAATACCTTTTCAGCCGAACAAAATGCGCTCGAATTACATTAGCTTAAATTGTAAACAGAATGTTGTGGGAAAGCGCAGGCAACAGTGAAAGTAACTTGGTGTGGGAATTGCTATCCTGGTGGACGCACGCAAGCAACCTCCCTAACAAGTACAGCGCACTCCACGAGAAGGTATATCCTCAGGGCGACGGTATCACCGAAATAGCCCGTCTGGTGATTAAATGAGTGCAAACTAGGCCAATAGACACTCTTGCTTCAGTATAGGGTGCGAAAGGGTAGCAAGCTTCCTCCCTCTGGTTGTTCAGAAGGACCTGAACAAGACGGCATTTTCTTGCTACAGTATGCTCTCATTTCACTTCAAAGAGCCTTTAATTCTCACTCCACTACCTAATAAGTGCAGGAGCACCAACCACTTTGCTGGTCCTTACCGTTTACAACTGAAAAACGAGACTGGCGACTCCATATAGCTCACGGCTCACACCATGGAGCATGAACTGTAGATGGGACTACAAACAATGCACTTGAGTATTCCGGAGGCAGTGCGTTTTATAGCTCACATGTCACTTCGTGCGTTGCAAAGGAGTTCATATTACACTGTCCTGAGCCGCTATTCGCCTTAGGGCACGGCATGCTAAGCAGGAAAGTGCCTTACTCACTGTGCGTGGCGCATGCACTTGAGTATGCCGGAGGCAGTGCGTTTTATAGCTCACATGTCACTTCGTGCGTTGCAAAGGAGTTCATATTACACTGTGTTCAAGAGCCTACAGATTCAACCCCAGAATACAACTTTTGCATTCCCTCCATGAAAGAACTCAAGCAATCCTTGCCCTGCTACCCACTGCGCACTCTCGAGTTTATACAAAAGCCCAAGGCAAAGTGCGGATTAGTTCGTAGTACCTGTGCAGAATACAACGGCGCTGCCCTACTGAAGTATCACGTAGCACCTTGGAGAATTATAGTAACATGCTAATAAATGGTCATACCGGGGCGTAACACTGGCAGGAAGGCAAGCATGTTCTGCCTCCAAATAAATATGGCTATCCAGCTAGTAACCAACGCCTCTGCCGAAGCTGCTTGCATGTATTCTCGCGTAAAGGGCAGAAAGTTATCCTAGATATGTGTGTTTTCGGCAGTAACCTTCGAGGTTGCTTAGCTGTACTATGCGTATACTGAATTCGATGTTACCATCCTGGTGCGGCCGAAACGCCTATATAGCGCCACCCCCAAAGCGAAACTCAACTGCCTGCCTATTCAGTCCTGTGGAGATCGAGTTCAGTGGAATTTCTTCGTGTATTCATATTAACGTGTTGGCGCAACCTTACGGATCATGCAAAACAAGGAGCGAATCGGGGGCGAAACTGCATACCGCGAATGTCACAAGGTATACCGCCTGTGTCTAAAGCAAAGCTCAACTACTTGTTTCTCAGGATGTGTGGAGGTGCAGCGTGAAGGAAATATTTTCAACATATTAACATAATGCCTATTTTCATAAAGAAAAGCCTACTACTTCCTTACTCAGTCCTGTGTTGTTGCAACATACGGATCCATTTTGGTAAAGATTGCGAACGGTGTGCAAAACCGATTTCGTCATCGCCGCCGCAGAGCAGAAAAGGCTTCGACCGTCCTGTGCGTGCCGCCTTGAGAGCCTTTGCAATTTGCCCCTTCTCGTTTTTTTGGCTTGAGCGCATACTTTTGGCACCTTAATCTCGCGCATAAAACTGGAAGACCGAAAATATAAGATGCATTCCTCCTAAAATGTGACCAAAAAGGGGCTGCCCGAAATGTTTCAATGTGTGCATCCGAGCTTGTACTATTTCACTGCTTCTGAATGTTCGTTTGCACACTAGGCATCCTAATGAAATTCACGTGAAATTCATTCCTTATGCGTCATAACCGAAGTCAGTTAAGTGATCACTACCGCCTGCGAGCCCCAGTTTGCCCCCACCGTTGGGCTTCCCGACATATCCCGCAGTACCACTGATGCTACTAATCCTGACTCGCGCATCCACTTGAGATATTATATCTCTGGCGGCATGCTTACTAAAAAAACGTCGTCCGTTAAACTGTAGGATGCAAGAAGCTGGATTTGACTCGTAGATTCTGAACACCACAGCCAGCAGCAATGGCAAGTAGAGCAGCATTGCGCCCAATGAAAATATCTTGTAAGATATTTGTTCTGATGGAAAGGCCCTTCTCTGCTGCGTTCTGCTAATGCGACGAGCGGTGGGACATGCACGGCCTGGAGGCCAGCCCACCAAACACCGCCGACCGTAGACTATTGCACATTTACCACGGTTGATCATATTAATCTTTATTAATCAATCGTTTTCAATGGTTTTATGACAGGCGGAACTGAACTGCCGTCACCGTCGTCTGTTTCACGAGTTGCCGCCGCTCGCTCAGTACTGCTGTGGTGTGCCGCAGCTCTGCCTATCGTGCACAACGCACAACATACCGGGGAGTCTGAGGCTAAAGCCTTGCTGTGAGCTGCTGCATGATTTAAAGTGGAACTGACATATTCCTGGCTGCTGCTGCTTAGGACTCAACTGGGCGCTGAGCTCAGGTTCGGTGGACCTGTGCCAAACAGAGGTCACCTGCGGAGACCGACAATGTTCGGAGACGTAGCGCAGCCGGAGGAGTACCAGACAGTGGAATTCACTGTTTACAAAAATGCAAAGGTCATGAGCCCTCCAGATATGCCAGATTATATGCTTGACTACACAATAGCCAAAGCGTGAGCTTCCGCCTCTTCCTGCTATTTGTTGTGCACGCATGCCAGCAAAAAATGCAATCAAGTATTTACCCCTTTGCTCCAATATGCATTGGAAGATTAGCTGTGCACAAAAGTATCACAAAGGTGCACAACAGATGAAAGCATCCCAGTGCCACTGCTACGCAGCTTCCCTCTACGTGTTGGTCATACAGGAAGGAGCTTCTGGAGGGTGACAAAGGCTCGAATGCTCAGGAAGTTGCAACGGCTCTGAAGAGGGATCTAGATGAGAAATGGCAGCCATGCTGGTGCGCCACATTAAGCCCAGCCACCTTCCAATAGAGCAGAACACCACGGAGAGCCCCCCGGCCCCTGGCCCCACCTCTTCCTTGGGTCCCTCAGTAGCGAGCATTCACAGCAATACGCAGCTGTATAGGCACACCTATTAAGCTCATAGAATAATAATTACGATGATAAATAGGCCGAATGATTCCAAGCATTCAAGTCCTCCCACAATGTTCATGCAGCAAGCCCACAGTTGACTAGGGGTTATCAGTAAGCCTGTCAAAAAGCTAGTACCGGTCAACGCTTGTGCTGTTCATCTGGCCCTCTTCAGGCATGTTACAGTTGGGAAGAACTTTGCGAGTTACGTAGTCCACCAGAAGCGGCGATTTGTGTACTTTTCAATCGGGAAGATGTCTTTTCTCGTGTACAAGGCGCAGTAAACGCCTGACACTTGAGGACGTAACCTTGTTACGCCTTCGAACTCAAGCTTTGGAGGAACAACTCTTAGCCCTTTTTTCAACCTTGCGGTTGTCTGGAGCTGCGTAGATACCAGAGGGACCTACGCCCTTTAAAATATGAGTCAGCATGGGGCCTATAGGCTCCACGAAGCTTCACACTACAGTATAGTACCCTCGGGAAGAGCAGAGTATTGGCCCGAAGGCCTTCTGCTACCTTGCATTTAAGCAGAAACAGCCCTCGGGGACATCTGCTCGTGCAAGCCACTACGACTCCAGTGATGTAGTTGACACACACCACACACGCAAGCTGCCTAACATTCCAACCCTGTAAGTGGAGGCAAGTGGCCTATACAATAAGAATGCATCGTTCTGCTGCTCCTTTATATAAAGGGGTATGAAAATGTATAGTTCAAACAGTTTCCACGCCCTAAATACAAGGAGAGCAAAGAGGAGAAAATGTTGGCATATGCACAAGCATGCATGCGACACGCACCATGCGTTTCACTTGCAAGAAATAGCGTCAGAGCTGACGCTCCAGCAGAAGCTGCGTTGCCTTGAGATGGTCTCCTTGGGCTTGCTGCAGAGCAGCCTCCACCTCAATAGCAGGGAGCAGCAGCAGCTCTTGCAGCTTCTGGATCGCGGCAGCTGAAACAGCACATTGTTGTGCTCCTGCTGCTGCCCTTACTTCTTCTTGTTTAAGCGACGTCATCAGTGCAGCTTGTTTCTGATAAAAAAGCAGATAAAAGCAAGACAATAAGGCGTTGTTATTCATACAACCCACAAACTGAACGCAACATACTCACTGAGAGAGGGTGTGGGTGGGCTACTTTTTCCAGTAGAAACGCTTCTGCCAAACCATCGGCCTAATCTCTCCCTCTTCCCGTCACGATGGCACAATGAAGCGTACTGGGAGTTGCAACTAGCACTATCGCCTCTTCATGCATGCAGTTACTCTGTGCGTGCAGAGGAGTTTTAAGCAGAGCACGCAGCCGAACTAAGGGAACCGTGGAGGTGGGGGGACTCAGTTAGTTGCCCAGGATTATAACTATAAGTTGATGCACCTTTTCATCCATTTCCGTGTCGGGAGAATCTTGCTGATCTAAAGAAGCCAACTCCTTCTGCTGTTCCTTCTGGAGGCGATCCCCAGGCTGCTGCGGGGTCGCCGCCGCGACGGTCTCCTCCGTGTCTTCCTGGTGGATGGCCATTTCCTGAATTGATACTGAAAAAGGCGCTTCAACAACAGTTGGTGACAGAACTTACGCGTGGTAAATTCTGCTGGGGAGAGAAGACGCTGCGAGGCCGCGGACCGCTACGGCTTTCTTAGACCGAGACAAGGTAAAGGCCCCAGCCCAACGCCTCCAGACCAAACGGCAGCAATCTTGTTAATGACAACGCAGGGGAGGAACCAAGAAGTGTGATGCATACACACAGAAACGCTCACGTTGAGGGGAAATCGATCCTGTGAGGAGTTACTAGTGATCCATGCACACCGATGATGAGGAAGGAGGCAGCCCGATGAACTACTAACAACAGCAACCACTAGACGCGATGATGACGATTCAATCAGCAATTCGTCTTAAATGGATGTTCTGAGGTGCTAAGTAATTCCACGTTCTGTGGCGCCCAAAGAATTGGGATGAAACAAACGGGCGAAAAACAAATGACAGTGGGCAAGAAGGGGGAGACCCGGCTGGCCGGACCACTTAGATGTTCTTCAAGTATTCCCAAACTAAAAATCAATAAAAGGCAGGATAGGTTGCTTGCAGCATGCAATGATTACTGTGAAGTGCTACAGGAAGTTCAATGCATGCATTTCACCACTTTTGGGGGGCCCGCCACCGCGATTTCTACCCGACCTTCTTCACGTCTTTCATTCGTCACTTCCCAATGGCCCCTACTTCAAACTCTAGCTTTTTATTCTTTTTCAAAATACTGCCAGCGCCGAACCGCATGTTACAGAGAAGATGTACTACCACGCACTTTGGATTACCACAGAGTTAGGCGGGTTGTTATGCTTACGTAAAACTCCGGAGCAGCTTGCTGCAAATGGCATCTTTATGATTTCCCTGTCTGCCGTTCTCTACTATATACGGATGTAGGAGCATTAAATCCTGATTGCAGGAAATGCAACGTAGTACATAGTGTATGCGAGGCCACTGCTGGAGTATGGACTTTGTGGAGTTGCTACTGGCACCGTTACTTGCTTACAGGCTAGTTATGGGTGGAAAAGTAGGTGGTCAACAATTGTCCATAGGGTTAGCAGATGCAGCAAAGGGAGAATGGTTGTGCGTTCATCTGGGGAATGCCTTGCAGCAGTAGTTCGAGCAAAGTGCTTTGCAAGTGATTTCGGGTCGCCCCCCTTCTCTCCCGATCCTTTGGGCCGCCGGCCGCAGGAATCCTGGGGACTAGATGGGAATTCAGTTCCTTTTGGGAACAGCTATCGTGAGTACTTTGACTATTGCAGCTCGCGACGGTGGTCAAATAAGGTAAAGGACTCGTTACCTGTGATCTACAGCGTGTAATCGGTTTTACACCGAGGCCATCCGTGAGCTGCAATCGAGCCAAAATGCTGACGGTTTTTGAAACAATCCAAAAAAGTAGCTGAAAAGCCCCCTTTCAGCCTGCAGGTGCCCTATGCACAACGGGACAAAGTTCCAGAGCTATTGCCGAGACGAGACAACAAATTCTGCCGCGAGCTAAGTACCCCCATGCTGCAACTTCTGCCGCAAGGGAAACCCAGATGCAAACATTGCCGAACACCCTTTTGATTTATACATAAACAGGATTAAGGACGCACTTAGCACTTTGTAGCCAATATTGACGAAGTCGGAAACACTAGTAGGCAGCAGCAGTTTCAGACGAGCCATACTGCAAACAAGGCTACATCCTCATGTCTGAAGAATGCATACTTTTTTCATTCGATTTTCCAGTGCAAAGCCGAGTGTGGGGCAGCATGCACAGGTGGACGTTCTCGTGCATTGGCAGAATAAATCAGTTTTAACACTAAGAGGAGAGCCTTTCGCATGGTAGTTCAGCGGACGGAGGCAACTTTATTCTTGAGTACAACCGTCGGCGTGAACGCTTAACTCTGTAAAGTCGCCAAAGTGTGCTGCAGTTAAAGGCGCCGAGTTTTGTGCATAGCGAGGGACTTCAAAATTTCCGCAAGTGCTCTGATAAGCTGTTAAACGAGCCTAGATATGGGCATGGGTTCTCGAATGGTGAAAGAAACATCGGAAAACGATGTCAATATAGCTGTGCTTCTAAGCACTGCTTTGTAGCGAAACGGTTCTTTTGAAAAGTGAGGGCACGGGGAGGCGACCATGCAACGCCTTTAACACCGGACAGTAAGAAGTTATAAGTAGCAAGGGCGGGCCGGCAGGTATGTTGCCTTCCGTATGAAACGATGCACCACATTGCCTGCACGCTTTCCATCCTTCACCAGCCTCTCATCGATCAGCCATGCCCCCTTAAGAAACGGTCAAGAGGCTCGTGCGGTGCATCACGAAACTGTTCCACAGGTAGCGCAATCTCCTGTCCTACGCCTCCCCGCTTATTGGCTACGTAGCGTTAAGGTCTGGTGTCGCCACTCACCGCTCAGATAGCACCCTACGTGGCACACCGTGTAGCCCCCGTTAGGAAGCTACCTGACTGCCGCACGAAGCACACAGCACATTCGAAAAATGCCTGACTTCGTTCCGCTTTGAAGCTTGGGTACCACCGAGACCTTGTGCCCTAGGAGCGGCCGCATCTACTTCTGACTCAGCAGCTGCTGGCTCTGTTGACAATACCACTACGGGCATAACATCAAAAAAGCCAGCCTAGAAAAAGGGGGTTGGCAGCAGCGCAAAGCAAAGTATCGTTTCGCTCCTCTGAAGAGGGAAGGTAAGAGGCGAAGGCGCGGACCCTAGTGAAAGCAAAGAAAAGCTATCATCGTAACTCATGAAGTGGCTGTGAACCTTTCAAAATAACAAAGGTGAGGTACGTTGCGTACCGCGGGAGGAACGGTGCTGCTATCCCCGTTGCTTAACACGGATATGCCTTCGCCCAAAAAGCGCAGAAAGGAATTCAAGCGACAGTTGAATTGTCGGAGTTTGGACAGTCAGCTTGTTGTGCGTCCTCAACACCGTTCTCCCCCATGCCGAAGCAGGAGTCCTTTACTCGCCTAAGTATTTCGCAGCAATATGCCGAGACCATTCGCAGTGCCGCTGCACTCATATGTGCTTTATTTTTGTTAACAGCCTGTGCACCGAGAAGCAGTTTGGGGTCATACTCCTTCTTTCCAGACGCAGATTTCTCGCACATTTCTTTTGCATTCCCAGCAGACCTTCCTCCTCTGTATGTACCTGCCAAGTATGGCATCTGCATCCCCCTGGCGGAACCTTCAGATGCCCCCTCGCTTCAGCGCTCGTCAGAGAACTTAAAAAAGTCCTGGAACATCCATCCAAACACTGTAGCTCAGAGATGAGCCCTTTCAGAGGGATGGTGCGGCGCCTAGCAAACAGTATGCCTCCCACGCACATCAGAAACAGCAACACAGACGCCTGTGATCACACGCGTATGCACCCGTAAATATAGGTGATCCTTTTGCCTGTTTACATGCGTATACATATCCGACGCTTCTATAAAATATCCGGGTCAATTTGCTGGCCGTACTCTGCTCCTTCGTGTGTATGGTGCCCCTTCGCTAACACCTCAGCTGTGTAGCCACTAGGGCTCGACGCAGCCTCAACAAGAGATTATCATTCTGTGTTCGCATGCATTCGACAACTGACAGATAACGGAGTGCTCTAATTAAGATATTTCCCTGCTGCCCCTACAACCCGTCTTACTGCGCGAATACATTTGGCTGCTGGCTTGCATGTTCTGCCTAAGACCTGCCCTTCTTAACTAGCGTTACATGCGGCGGCATCCCTGTTCACGCCTATTCCTCATGAACACTTGCTACAGAAAAGCAGGAAACCGACGCGCAGACAAACAGTTGGCAAGTGAACAGTGCTGCGTGGACTCAATTGCTGCGTTTCACCCGCCTCCTGCATCCAGGGTTATAAATGGCATGCCTAGTAATGTGCAAGGAGTAGCGTTGTCGACCCAATACAACAGCAACGGCAGGGCAGAGCAGGTAGATGCAGACAGTTCTTGCAGCGAGACCTTGAGGCACGTGCAAGATACCCCCATCAGGAGCTGTCAGGGCGAAACGCATGTCTTCCGCCGCACCTTTCAAACCGTACTGAGAAATCAGAATATAATATCAGCGTGTCTCTGCGCACCTCGTCGCGAGCGAACTGCGCACGTATAAGGCTAAAGCCATCAGGATCCAACCAGGTGTAGATAGGCATATGAGAAGCGCAGCGTGTATACAGGAACTCAAGAGGAGCACGTATAGCACAGAGGCTGCTACAGAACAGGCGCACAGCGGCTGATGCAGAACAGGTGTTGGGGGGCTGACAAAAAGCAGGTGTATCTTGAACCATTTGTGTGAGATAAGCAAAAATAACTCGCAGCTTCGTTGTAAGTTGTGATGTAGGTGCCCGCCCCCCGCCTCAAAAGACCTAAGGGCGTCAGCGACAAGTTTGATTCCCTTTAAAGCTCACTATAACAGAATAATAACAGAATAACAAATTCTACGCAACAACAGCGGAGCCACGTGCTACCCGCATGCGCAACAACATAATGGCCTGTTGCAATCACCTTGTTTACCGCCGGTCGAAGACAGCCCGGAAAAACAGCTCCCAAACAGCCACAGGCAGTGGACTGCCTCTGGTCACAAACAAGCAGCCGCTGAGATGCGGATGCTTGCTTTCCTTGTGTTATGCCTTCGCTCACACCCTAAGAGGCCCCCACCTCCTTCAAGAACTCGTCGAAAGCCTGGATACAGCAACAACTATGAGCGTATAAAGACATGTGCCATCCGCAATTTGCAGTCAACGCCACCGAAAACACATGTAACTATCGTCACCATCACCAACGCCATCACAACTGTCTGCACTGGAAGTAGCCGCAGCAGCAACAGCAGGAGTAGCAGCTGCAGCCCAGCTACATCCCGTGCTGTCGGTTATATGCGTTGCTTACCCTGTCCAGATCTGCAGGTGCCTGTGCTTTCGGCCCTCCCCCAACCC
>CAJFCY010000733.1:0-10659 GCA_904066265.1 Eimeria zaria
TATATATACTCAGGAATACCTGCGCATGGCTGAGCAGCACAAGGGGGCTCCGCCTCTCTCCATAGAGCAGCAGCTGCAGTTTTATGGTTTGTATAAGCGAGCAACTGCTGGCCCCGCTCCCCCTAAACAACCTTCAAGGTTTAACATACGTGAATACAAAAAATGGGTATGCGGTTAGCTACGCAGCTAGCTAGCTACACACCTAGCTAGCTACACAGCTAGCTAGCTACACGCCTAGCTAGCTACACATCTAGCTAGCTACACGCCTAGCTACTTATACAGCTGGCTAGCTAAACAGATAGCTAGCTAAATAGATAGCTAATCGAACAGCTAGAGAAGCAGCTAGCTAAACAAGCAGCTAGCTACACAGTAAGCTAAACGAGCAACTGACTAAAGAGGCAGCTAGCTAGAAGAAAGCTACTAGCTAGCCAGCTGCCTCCTTGCCTGCTTAACTCCTAACAAGCTGGGCACCTGGCTAGCTAGCGAACGATGTAGCTAGCTGTCTGGCTAGCTAGGAAAGTCCGTGGCTAGCAGCATAGGTAGATGGCTAGCCAGTGGATAGCTTGGAGGTAGGCCGTGCTGGCTAGCGACTTACCTAGCTAGCTAGCTAGTTGGCTGGCTAGTTTAGTGGCTAGCTAGCCGACAGCTGGCTGGGCGACGGCAGAGCGTCTGCCTGTACACCTGAGCATATATCTACACATCTGAGCATCTGCCTTTACACCTGAGCAGGAGTATATACACCTAAACAGGTGTATATACACCCGAGCGTCTGTCTCCCCAACAGACTGCCTGTCTATACAGTTGCCCGTCAATCTGTACAGCTGGGTATTACCTGTATATAGGAAGCTACAAGCTAGGAGACTTCTGCTGCTGCATGCATGCGTTGTGTTTACAGGAGGCCTGGAAGGCATGCGATGGGCTGTCTGCGTTGGAGGCGAAGAGAAAATATGTAGAGAAGGCACGTGAGCTGAAGAAGCTGCATGCGCGGCTGTAGGTTTGGGTGTATGTGTAGCTGAGGTGTATGTACAGCTGGATGAAGTGCATGCACTGCGGTGGTGGACGTTCTGATGAGGTGTACGTACAGTGGAGGTGTACATACAGCTAGCCACAGCACTGCGAAGTAGCAGTATTGAGGCGAGAACACCCAAAACCCTAATGCCTCAGCCTTTATTTAGGGTTTAGGGTTTAGGTTTTAGGGTTTAGGGTTTAGAGTGTAGTGTTTAGATTATACAGACGCTAGAGTTGCTGGCACAAACAGAAACAAACAAGAAACATAGGATGTGGGGGGAGGGGGGAGGGCCCTCTTAAAGTGTCTCCTTTCTGTCTCCCTGTACACCTCAGCAATAAGGAGGCTATGAGCAATGAGGTACACAGCGTCTTGTTTCTTTTTTGTTATTTTCTGTTTTCTGTAGAACAGGATACGCTGCTGAGGCGCATGCATATATATATTTTCATGTATGTTTATATATACATATATATTTATATATATACACCTAGATTTATATTTGCATATATATATACCCAGTAGTTATTTGTTTAGAGGCGAATGCCTCTTCTTCGGGTGTACGTACACTTCGGGTGTACGTACACCTGGTGGCTGGGTCCCCAGCTGGGCAGCAAAACATGTGTTTTTGCTGCTATTTGTATTAACCTGTTCGCCTTGCAGTAACTAGCTGAAGCCTGATGAGCTTGAAAGTAATAATAATTTAATTTAGTTTGTTTGCAGCAGTTTAGTGAGGGGCGGCGAGGTGAAGAATAGTAATAGTTAATATAGTATAGTATACTTGCAACAACTAGTGGCAGGTGATACACTTAGGAGAGGAGGGTGTCTCCTCGTTGTCTCCTTTCACTCTTTTTGTGTAGAGACTCGCCCCTGTCTCTCTTTAAATACTTATTTAGGCTTTCCGGCAGCAGAAGCAGAAGCAGAGAGACAGTAGGAAGGCTTCAGGTGTACGTACACTTCAGTAGAAACAACCGAGAAACTGTACAGACCACAAGGCCTGTAGGTGGCATGCAGACAGAGACCACCCAACAAGGGGAGACACACAGGAGACAGTAAATGAGTGGGCAAGGAGGGAAGGAGAGACAGAGGAGACAGTACCTCTCTATACGTAAATACATGTACTTGTCTCCTCCTTCTATTTGACTGTCTCCCCTTGTTTGTCTCCAACCACTATCTATCCATATATCTCAACACGCTGCTACGCTGCTGCTCCTCCTAATGGTGCTGCTTCATATATGCAGCTAGTGAAGGGGGCCCCTTGAGCTACAGCAGGTGTAGCTGGGGGCCCCTCCGATACAGTTGTCTCCACCAAGTGTACTTGGTGGCCTTCTCCCACAGTATGAGTTGGGGCCCTGTTGTTTATCGGTTTCTGCCTCTACTGTGTGCATGCATGTGCGTTTAAACTTTGTGCATGCAACATGTATGTGTACGTACACCTGGGGCCCCTTCAGCTGGCGGGGCCCTACCGGAGCGATGCTGGAGGAGACAGGAGGGGTGTCTCTGCCGGTATCTGTCTCTTTTTCCGCAACTTCTCTGTTTAAACAGTATCTTCTTGTTGTTATTTATTTGTTTTAATGTTGTTTGTCTCCTTATCATTATATATTCTGCGGAGACAATACACAAACTACATACAACACACACACCGCTCGCCACAGGGACGCCTGTCCCCTGTCTTCTTTAACTTAACTTTTACCTTAGGGCCCTCCTAGCTGCAACTGTCTCCAATTTAAGGTGTATGTATACCTCAACGTTCCCACTTCTCTCCTAAACTCAGCAAACCCTTCACAGCTGCTCGCCTTGGGGGCCCCCCTTGGCGCCTTCCAACAGAACCCTGGGGGCCCCTTTGTTCTTGTAGACAGAATTGAACTAGGGGCCCCCATTCATACCTACTAAAACTCTAACATTTTGTTTTTGTGTCTCTTCAGCTGGAAGGGGCCCCCACCACTCCTTCCTGTCTTCTAAACTCGGGGGCCCCCGGGGGCCCCCTTGCTCTTCCGGTGTCTCCCAGGGCACTCAGCTGGCGTTATGATATCCAGCAGCCACCATGATCCCCTCTAATCTGTATCCGCTGCAGCAGCAGCAGCAGCAGCAGCAGCAGCAGCAGCTTCCTGTCTCGGGTCACCACCTCGGGATCATAGTCCCCCTACCTTCTGTACACAGCTGCTTCGTGCGGCTGAGGGGCCCCCCTTCTGCTGCTGTTCTATGGCGTCAGCAGCGGCACTTCTGTCGCGTGCTGCAGCTGCAGCAGCTCTCAGCACCGGGGACAGCTGCCCTTTATGAGCGAACAGGGGCCCCCCCGAAGAGTCTAGCAGAGGTAGCTGCAACTATGGGGGCCCCCCAGCTGTATGTGGGTTGGCTAGGCTCAGGTATTGGTGCTGCAGAGACTGCCTTCATGCGAGAAGCAACATTAGCAGGAGCAACAGCAGCAGCAGCAGCAGCAGCAGATGCGGATATTCTACCGCATGCAGTGTATATCGGGATCGCTGCTCCCCTCTGCACTTCGCTGGGCCTCAAGAAGGGGGAGAGAGTAGTGGTTGCTGCGGTCGACGTGAACCAGCTCGAGCAGCAGCAACAGCAACAGCAGCAGCAACCGCAACAGCAGCAGGAGCAGGAGCAGCAGCAGCAGCAGCAAGGCTTCTTTCCATCTGCAGTAGAGGTGGCACCTCTAGACCGAGAAGACTGGGATGCAGTGCAGCTGCATGCAGAGACACTTGAGGAGGAGCTGCTGCAGCAGGTAGCCCTCTGTGTCCCTGAGCAGGCCTTCCCCCTCTGGATTAAAGGCAGCCCCAAACCCTTCTTCTTGCGTGTCTGTACACCGCAGCAGGTCGATACACCGGGGTGCATGCAGGACCCAGGGGCCCCCGAAGGGCCCCAGGATATCAGGTTGAGTCGGGGGGCCCGCAGGGGGCCCCCGTTCCTGCTCCTTAGTCAAAATACAGAACTCCATGTGAGGCCCCTCGCACAGGCTGCCTTTCGTAGGGGCCCCTCATCTGCTGCTGTAGAAGTAGAGGGAGGGGGCCTCCATGAAGACAGCAGCGAGAGAGATGTTGTTAGGGTGCTGCCTATGCAAGAAGAAGAGACTGAGCAAGTAGGAGACGAGCAGCGGGGTTCATCTAATGTATCTGTTGGTTGCTGCTGCTACTGCAGCAGCAACTGCTGCAGTTGCAGGAACAGCAGCAGCAGCAGCCAGCAAGAGGTCCCCGTAGATGTGGCTGCGTGGCCCTATGTGTGCTTGCTTCACCCTGCCCACGTGGAGACACTGCAGCAGCAGCAGCAGTGGCTACTACCCGCCCTGAGAAGTAGTTTCCCACTGTGGGAGTCAGAGGGGACAGTCTCTAGCAAGGGACAGAGGGCGCGGTTGGAGAGACATTTGCTGCAGTGTGCTGCAGCAGCAGAGGGCTTGGTGGTAGTCTGTGTGAGGGGTGCGCCTTCGAGGAGGGGGCCTCCTGGGAGCAGCAGCAGCAGCAACAACAGCAATAGCTGGCAGGGCGGCTCCGCCATGCTGCTCGCTGCTGCTGCAGCTGGGGTGCCCCTGGGTTGCATGCGGCTGCCTGCCTTTGTGCGGTGTCTGTACAGCTGGAGCATTAGCAGCCGCGTCTCTGTTGAAGCTGTGAAGCAGCTACCTATTCTCCCTGCCAGTCTGCTGCTGACGCCTATTGTCTCCTCTTCGGTGTTGCAGCAGCACATAACGGGGGGCCCCCAGAAGACAGGCAGCAAGACTGATACAGCGAACAGAGGGCCCTCTTGTGCTGCTAGGGGGTCTGCTGCTGCACTTGTTGCTGCGCTGCTGCACACCCAAGAGGGTGCTGCCCGCATCCTGGAGGCTTTCTTCTCTCTCTCGGACGCGAAGGGTGCAAGTAGCAGAGATCCCGCAGCAGCCGCAGCAGCTGCTGCAGCAGCAGCTGCTGCTGCAGCAGCAGCAGCTGCGGAGCAGCAGTCTTGTAGCAGCACAGAGGTGGCTAGGGAAAAGCAGAGGGTGGAGGCTGCTGTTGCTGCCTTCTGCTGCTTGATGGGCCGCGTTCTATGGGACGGGGCCATCCTCCGCCTCGACTTGAAGCTGAAACCGCAGGAGGTCCGCACACTGCTCTCGCTCAACGCAGCAGAGAACCCCCAACAGCAGCAGCAACAGCAGCAGCAGCAGCAGCAGCAGCAAGGGGTTCGAGAGGCTGCTGCTGGGGGCCTTCTTCCCGGTATTGGCAGCTCAGTGGACGCCTTACCTGCGGGGGTCGACTGCCGCATGCAGGGCCTAACGAGCAGACACTTAGTAGAGGACAAGGGGGTCCCTGCAGCGGCGGAGGGGCCCTTGGAGTCTTGGCTAGGGGCGGAGCTGCAGGAGCTGGAGGAGGGTCTAGGAGACTTATATGTCTCTTCAGCTGCTGACGCTGCAGCAGACGGCGAAGAAGCAACGCTGTTAAACTCAACAAGCAGCAGCCTAAACCGGCAAGACACGGGAGACAGCGAAAGAAGCATAGTGCACGAGGGGGCCCCGACAGAACAGGGACCCACCCTAGTGGAAGGGCCCCCAAAGCCGCTGCAGGGGCCCCCAGAGTGGGCCCGCTTGGCAGAGTTCTGCAGCGTGGTGGATGAGATTCCCCCCGAGAGTCTCTGGGGCCCCCCCTTATCTACCGAGGAGGGGGAGACAGCCATTCGAGAGAGTGTCTCCTCAGGTCGTGAGGACAGCGGTGCAGGGCCTGCGGCACCGTGTGGGGCGCCGTCGTGCACAGAGATGGAGGGAGACATCGGGCAGGAGGTTCAGGTGTCTCTGGATGTTCTTATCTCTTTTAACGCTGCTGAGACAGACACAGGAGAGGTCCCTTGTGCTGTCTTCTCAGGGACAGACGAGTCCCGCAAGCCACTGTCTCCTTTGTTTAGCGCTGCTGTGCCTCTTGCGTTCGCTGCGCTGCACAGCAGCCAGTCCCGCACAGCCACTGAGGCGCATGCAAGGGACGGGGGGGCTTGTGTGTTGCTGAATGCCTCGCTTAGGGCTCTCGTGCGGGACGGGGGCCTCGCGGCGGAGGTCACGAGGCCCCTCGTGGTGTCTCTGGGGCCGGAAGAAGAGACAGCAGCAGCAGCTGACAACCTCCGTCTCCCGCTTAAGCTGGGCAGTGCGCCTTCTCCCATGAAGTCGCCGGAGACACCAAGGGACCCACAACAGCTGAGAGACACTCAGGCAAAGGGGTCCCAGGCGGAGGAGCATAGAGACAGCTCACGGGCCCGGGTGACGAGGGAACTAAAGCTTGTGCTCGATTCGCAGGCAATAGAGACAGCGCAGCGCCTGTGGTGGCTGGCCCCCCCTATTGTGTGGCTGAGGGGTCCCTCTGCACTGACAGCTGCATCGGATACCGGGGCGGGATCAGAGACGCAGCTGCTGCAGCTGCTGCAGCAAGGCTGCTTGGAGGTGCCCACGGCGGAGGTCGAACGAGGCCCCTCAAGCAACACCAGCACCCAAGTCTCACCATTCGGTCCATTGGCGAAGCTGTTGGGGCTGAACTGCTCCCGGGGGCCCTTTTTGCATGACTTCATGAGACTAAAAGCCTTTGGAGACCGGCCTGAAGAGCTGGCCCGCGCAGGTAAGCAACTCTGGTGCATGCGCTGGCTCCACACCCGCTGAGATGGCTTGCATCGGGTTCTACAGACCTGCAGAGCCAGCAGCGCCGACACGCATGCACGCAGAGTTCTGCATGCATGCAAGTCGACAGAGTGCGTGGTGGTGATGGAGCCATGTTCCTAACAGGTGTCTCCTGTGACACCTGGGAAGGGAGGCAGCCTCTCTGCATTTCTCTGAATTCTTTGTTTATTGCCTAAAGAAGCAGTGGCTTAATGCAACGAAGGAGCAAAGACACCTCAGCCAAAGCTGCCTGCTCCCCCACGTTGCTTCGGAAGGCTTCAACGAAGGCCCCCGCAGTGCTGGTGTGTGCTATGGGTGCTGTGCGCATGTACAGTGTACAGACGGTTGGGCGCGGTGCGCGGGTGCGGCACGACGGAAGCATCGGGGCAAGGCGCGGCTGTCTCCTCGGGCGGCGGACCTGCACTAGAGAGGCACCTCGCACGGGCCCTTAGCAACCTCGGCCTCTGCACGCTGCTTGTATGCGCAACCATACAAGAGAGAAGGGAGGGAAGGGGGGCAGAAGGCCTTGAGGGCTGGTGATATTTCGGTGGCATGCATGCATATGCATGCAAGCATACGCTTGCATGCATATGCATGACATTTTGTATGCGTGCGAGTTCCCCATTCAATGCATACCAATTTTAGGGGGCCCAACAATGCGTGGTGTGCGGTTCTGCTAGTTGTGGGGCGCGTGGTTATCCTGTGTCCCTTAAGGAGACAGTGAAATGGAGGCGAAGACACTGGGTGCTGCTGTGTTGTGCCTTGCATGCGTTTTGCAGGTATGCGGCCCACGCGGCTGCGGGCGTTCCGCTGTATGCAGAGCCGTCTGTGTCGATGTGGCGCGTCATCTTGGCGTCTTTAGTAAGGCATTAGGGGACAAGGGGAAGGGTTTATCTTAGTTATAAGTCATTGTAAGTGGTAGTCATGAGGTGAACATACACCTGGAGTGAGTTCTGTGGAGTGATGCGGTGCTTGTTGCAGCTTTGATTCTGAACTGCCGACTGCTCGCCCGGGAGGCGATCCCTTCTTTCCTGATATGGCGTATCATCTCCGCCGCATTCGATGCTGCGGAGGCCAACAGCCCCTCTGTGTTGATACTGGACGATCTGGTCGGTGTACATACACCGGGAGGCGTATACCACACGTATTATACCTTGATTCAGTTGTTGGCATCATCCTTGATTTGTTATCAAGATGCTGTGTTTGCTTGCCATACACCTAATGGGCTTACTCTTATAAAGGACCTCTGCCCGTCCTCTTAAACCCTTAAAAGCACTTGCCCCTAGACAACGAGAGTTGTGGTGTTGTACGCATATTCGCTGGCTGTACAAGCACTCGACAGCGGCAGCGCGTTTTGTGTTTAGGGTTTAGGGTTTACGGTTTAGGGTTTACGGTTGGATTGTATTGGGATGCCATTTGTTGCAATAAGAAACAAAAGATGCTGAAGCGAGGGGGTCTTGTGGTTTGTTTGCATCTACAGGATGTGTTGTGTTTTTCTGGAGAAGAAGGCGGCGGTGGGCCGACTGTGGCAGAGGCCCGAGGGGCGACGATTGCTGCCTATCTCTGTGACATGATCGAGAGAGTATCAGGGGGGGGTGTTCGTGGCTTAGGCTCTTGTGTAGATGCAGCCGAAGGAATCCGGGGAGTTTCTACAACGGGACACGGGACTGCAGCAAGGAGGGTTCTAACACTGGCTACAGCAGTCGACGCCTCCGCCCTCCATCCCCTACTTTCGCAACCGCTGCTCTTTGGCTGCTCATGCATACACCTGCAATGCGATACATGTGCGGCGTAAATACCTGTCTCCTTACATCTCTGCAGCGCCGTCTGTGAAGACACCTGCTTACCCTCTTGGAACCGTTCACCTCCCACAGCGTGCAAAAGGAGATATGCAGCAGTTGCGTCGTGTCTTTCCTTCGGTGATGTGCCTGTCGACAGGCTGCGTGTTGATGTCTTTATGCATGCAGCTAGTGTTGGCGCCCGCCTGGAGTTGCTGCAGAGCCTGCTCCAAGCAGCTGTGGTCCGGCCTGGAGGAGGTGCCCGTTGTTGCTGTCAGTGCGGCTGCTGCCCTGGGAAGTCGGATGAGCTACGAGTCTCCAGCTATCAAATCATCCCGCAAGAGACGGATGACGGAGAGCTGTGGGAGATTGCAAACCAAGTCGAAGGCTACAGTCTCGCCGACCTCCACGTATGTTTCCTTGCTCTCTTCAGATGTACAGGACAAAAAGAAAAATATACATTGCAATTGAGAGTTCTTATTCATATTAAGTAGCAGAGGCAGTTGTGAAATCAGCAATATATACCTCTGTGCTGAAGCTGCACTCTTAAGGAGCTGCTATCTTACCAACTACTCTCCTCGCATGCGTCTACAACCCAGCAGCTGACCATGGTGGAATTTCTTTTTATTAAATTTCTTTTCTGCAACAAGCATGTGTCTCATTTCTCTTGATTCATCTATTGTATTCACGTGTCTCCTTCCCCTTCACTTGTTTTCTTTTATTATTTGTCGCTTTTCGCTAATTGTCTGCCTGCGTCCTTCTTATTCGTTTCATCTTCCATGAGCTGTCATTTCTCTTCATTTGTGCGTTTCCCGTTCATGTGTCTCCTTTCACTTTGCATGTTCCCTTCCCTGCTCTTATTTCTCTTTTTCTTGTCTGTTTGTTTACCTCAGGCCCTGGTAGCTCGTGCTGTGGGGGAGAGTCTCCTGAGTGGTCCATTGGTCTCCTCGCCAGGCTGCTCGCCCATAGCTGTCATTTTGGCCCCGCATTTCCGAGCCGCTCTGAAAGACTTCCGTCCTCGAGCTGTGCAGGGGCATTCCTTCATTCAGTGCGTGCGGTTATTGGGGGCCCTTCTTGTTTGCAACAACGCAAGCAGGCTGGCGCCGCGAGTGCATATCATTTCATTACGTCTGTTAGAGGCCCAGTCAGTGTGTGAAGCCGATAATTTGGAACTCTCAGCCATCCAGATAATCTGGGGTGTGTGTTTTTCTTTCAGGCCTGACCTGCGCTACTGCCACGTTGGGGGCTTACATGAGGTGGGTAGACGGGCCTCTTGCGAGACATTGAAATCTTGGCAGGTTTCTTTATGTAGGGCATATATATTATATATATTATATGGTTAAATATATGGTTAAATAACTTTCCTTCGTGTATTGGGGACTGCAGGCAAAGCAAGAGCTGGAGGACCTGCTGACTTTGCAACGGCGGTATCCAGTTTTACTGAGAGCCTCGGGCATTTCACTCCACCAGGGTGTGGTGCTGATAGGACCACCTGGGTGCGGAAAGACGCACCTTGCTCTCGCCGCTGTGGGAGAGGCGGGCATCCGTTGCATTCAGTGAGTTCAGAGACAGTTTTCAGGGGATTCCCCTCATCCGAGGCACAAGTGAGAGTAGGGCAGCGAGAGAAAAAAATGAATAACGCAGAGGGCATGGAAGATGCTCGCATCTGCCTCTGCTGTTGTTTGTATTTGCCCTTGTGCACATGCAGTGTCAAGGGCCCCGAACTGCTTGGCAAATTCGTCGGCTCCAGCGAGGCAGCCGTCAGAGATGTCTTCCACAGGGCGCAAGCGGCGAAGCCCTGTGCAATTCTTTTTGATGAAGTCGAATCCTTAGCCGCGAAGTGAGACACGTGACTGTGTAGTCGTTGTCTTTTCATGCTTGGGTGCTTCTCTGATGCGTTTTTTTCTGCCTGCTCACTGGTATTTTGTTTCTCTGGTGTCTTGTTTTGTACCTGTGTGCTCGTCAGCTTGCTTGCTTGCTGTGCTCATCAGTTTTGCTCTTTGATAGCGTGTCTGTCCACGTGGCTGGCGTTACAATGTGGGGTTCTTAGTGAACGCCCCATAGTACCCATTGACCGAGCGAAGTGAGACTGGCCGTTGCTCTTGGTTGTATGCACAGACGTGGAGGCGATACTACCGGAGTAACTGACAGGGTAGTCAATCAGCTCTTGTGTTACCTTGACGGCATCGAGGCGCGCCAGGTAGGCCCGCATGCAGCATTTTGAGAAAAGCTTCGAAATAGTCGGAAAACTTGAAATATATATATATATA
>CAJFCY010000734.1:0-10636 GCA_904066265.1 Eimeria zaria
GTGCGTGTGTGTGTGTGTGTGTGTGTGTGTGTGTGTGTGTGTGTGTGTTTCTGCCCATCCAGTGCGCTTTGTGGGTTTGCGTGAGGTTCTGACTACTTTTCCTATCAGACATTATTGCAGGCTCTGCATCAGACGGTACAGCAATCGTCCTTGAGCAACGGTTCAGGCTCGGACGCCTTATCAAGGCAACCGCACAATATAGCCCTGCTAGTCACGTGCTGCGAATGGAACGATACTGCGCAAATCTTTCCAAAATGCAGGATGTGAGTGGCGTGTATCACTACAGTTGCTTTTTTCGTTGTTATCACCTGGGTTCGGGTTCACAGGTTGAAACCTCTGCTTACAGCAGTTAACACAAGGGTGTATGAGTTGTGAAGGAGGCAAATATCCGATGTGTTACACTGCGCTGGAGTTTGGTTTAAGCTCTTGTTTGCCAACAAGAGTTTTGCAGACGAAGCATGTCATGCATTGCACAAAGCACCTGAAGTGACAGCCTTACATCGTGCTGGATAGAATTTGTTGGGCCACGTTCCGCTTTACGACAGCCACGTACATGCTTGATTGCTGAGGATTTTCGAAGCCAGGTTCGTGCCTTCGCAAGCCTAAGGCTCGGGAACCTTCTTCGTGACACCGTTGGCCTGTACGTGTGTGTGTTAAGCGATTTTGTTGTCTCAACTGCTTGTGCACGCGCTAGGCTCGAGTGCAACCCCATGAGCTCGAAGGAAGTGCGTTGTTTACGCTATGCGTACAACGCCACTGTGCGTGTGTGTACTCTTCCTGTCATATGGGTAGGTGTATGCAGTAGCTCATATTTGGCTCGTTCTTGCAGGCCGGAGAGATGATCCAATGCGTAGTTTTTCACTTGCTATTCGTTCGTTGCTTCAGGATGCCCTTTTGCGACTTCTCTTCATGTCTTTGTGCTACTACAAATGTTGGCCGGTGCTGGAAAATCTGCTTCTTCAACTTGCGCTAATTAGGCTACTGATCGGTTTGTAACAAAGCGGTTGCGGAAACTGCTGGTGGCTACCTTCAGTGCAAAACAAAAGTGGGCATTCCGAAGCCTTGCTTGAGTGACTATATGATGAGGCATTACCGTGCTCCTTCGTTGGATGTTAAAACAAATTAGGTAGGAGCAATAACCATACCTTCGCATTTCTCGGCTGCACATTCTATGCACACTACTTCCTTGGGGACAGCCTGCCCCACAGACTGACGAACCTGTTGCTAGTTGAAAGCCAAAGAGGCATTTATAACACTGTCTGCGTGGTCACAAGGCAGGTATACGGGATGCTACCTTGGGTCGTTGCCATTATCCGACACGTGGCTGCATATTCCGACTTGCTGGGCTTCCAGTGTACGGATGATTACTGATGGAGCGTATGAGATAGATGCTGGTGAGAAAACAGACATATTGTTCCTGCTTTTTGTTGAAACAGGAGGTGAGTATGCTGTTCCAATTTCGGAGATATGGTGGAGGTAATGGCTCGCCTACGTAAAAGCCACAGGGGTGCAGACCACCACAAGATACGAAATGGTTTGCATTCCAGCGTCTATGCAGATACCTGGATGTTGCTGGCATATTATGCAAGCGGAAGCTTCACACTGTAAGTTGACGAACGACCGGCGAAAGCTGGGCAGCTCACAGCTTTCGGGAGTGGGCGACCTTCCTGCCAGGCATTTCATGCCTGTTGGTGCTGTTCGGGTGCATTGAATCATTAAGGGTTGGTTATGCGATTGTTAGCTTGGCAAGCACTGCACTCTGCGGAGCTTGAAAGGGAAGCTGCCTGTTTGATGCAAGTAGCTCTCCATGCCCCATTTTTAAGCGCCGCAGGCGCTTTTCGCAAGCGTTGCGGTTGCTGGTGGAACTATCGGAGTACAGCGACTTCAAACATTGGCACCGTCGCTGCTTCTGACCCCCTGTACAGGGTTGTTGCCTTCTGTCGCAAGGCAAATCTGCAACTCGGGTGGTGTATGAGTTTTTGGTGAGGTGAGTTTTGCGCGAATGGTAGTACTGCAAGAGCGGATAGCACGCACATGCGTTTTGTGTGCTGAAGGGGCTACACAATTGTTTGTGCATGGCGGTTGTTAATCTGAACGGGGGTTTGGTGAATGCGAGTTTTTCGAGTGGCGGAAATCATCGTTGGTGTGTAAGGAACAATATCCCTACCACATCACCGGCCGTCAGGGTTCCACCATAGTGAGATGTAGTCTGCTTTTGGACATATGCTTCGGAAATCAGATTAATATCGACGCAAGCGCTTGGATGCAGTGGTTTTTCAGTTAACTAGTACAACGATGGAGGAGCTACCGAATGCCCCGATTCGCAAACCTAGCTAAGTGCGAGGCAATATTGCTACTAGCCAAAGCGCGCATGGGAGTTTTGAATTCAGTGATAGCCTTGAACCCGTAGCGACATACTTAGAACCAGTGGGGCGTCAGTTGTTATATGAGCTAAATGAAAGAAGGCATGGCGGGCTCCTCTCGCTTGTGGAAGTTTCGCAGGTTATGGAGGTCTTCTTCTAGCTGCAGTTCACTCGGACAAGTCGCATGCCCAAGCAAACAACTGCAGTCGCACGCGCCGGGGTGACTTAACTTCTGTTCTGTTCGTGGATATGTGTGAACGAGCATGCTGTTAAGCATGCTGCTAGTGCACACTGTTGCGTTCCTTAGTGAGCATTCTACTGGTGCCAGAAAAATAGAGTAAGACGGCCTACGACACAGGCATTCGGTTCCCTGTGCGGCTTGTCCCGTGCAGCCTATTTCGGGCCATAGCCATCAGCAATCGACTGACAAATCTGTCGGTGCGATCTGCATAGTAGACACCAGAGTCCAGCTTGTCGGAAAGTCGATGTCTGGACAGCTCCTGTGGGACAGTCATAAGCAGTTACTGACATGGACGAGGATGCATAAAGGCGATAGATTGTGCAGACCGCTAATTGGCGTTTCCTCGTGCACGAAACACAATGTTGATGTAAGAAAAAGGGCGAAAGTTGTGGATGTTTTTCTTTGACGCAGGAGGTGAGCAGTCAGATCTGATCTTGCACGCAGGCTGCGTATGGTCAAGGCAATGGCCCGCGACTGAGGAAAGCCGAGAGAGAGTCTACTACATTATGAGAATTGGCCTGTATTGCAGCATACCCAACGATGTGTTAATGTTGGTGATAGTGAGCGCGTTTTGGCTCTTCGTAGTGAAGTGCAGCGAGCGCATGTTCAGCAGTTGCTTCTTGTCGAATATGGGCAGCGCCTTCTTTTTCGGTAGACAGGCGTTTTTGTGTGTGTACATGGAGTGGTGATTAGAGGCCGGTCTGGATTATTGGTGATAGGATTTGGTGTCTAGTTAGTGTGCGGAGCGTGAGATACGTGGAATCTTTAAGCGGGGTATGCGGAGATACTTGCAGCGCTAAAGGAAATTCGGAACGGTTGGCAAGCCATGCGGCTGCTTGGAGAGAGGCGGGGCTTACATGGCTGCAGTGATCTCATCAGTAGCAACTTGGTGTACTAGGTTGGCGTGTTGTTCGTTGTATGAGCAGTGTTTAGTTGTTTTTCTGTTTGTAGATGGCGAGTACAGCTTGATTGGTGGGTGTGTATTGGTGAGGTGAAGCTGCAGAGCCAGTCGTCGTATGAAAGAATTAGTGGTGGTATCCCCTCATTTGGGACAGTTGTGTATGCTGTGAAGATCTTCTTCTAGCTGCAGTTCACTCGGACAAGTCACATGCCCAAGCAAGCAACTGCATTCGCACGCGCCGGGGTGACTTAACTTCTGTTCTGTTCGTGGATATGTGTGAACGAGCATGCTGTTAAGCATGCTGCCAGTGCACACTGTTGCGTTCCTTAGTGAGCATTCTACTGGTGCCAGAAAAATAGAGTGAGACTGCCTACGACACAGGCATTCGGTTCCCTGTGCGGCTTGTCCCGTGCAGCCTATTTCGGGCCATAGCCATCAGCAATCGACTGACAAATCTGTCGGTACGATCTGCATAGTAGACACCAGAGTCCAGCTTGTCGGAAAGTCGATGTCTGGACAGCTCCTGTGGGACAGTCATAAGCAGTTACTGACTTGGACGAGGATGCATAAAGGCGATAGATTGTGCAGACCGCTAATTGGCGTTTCCTCGTGCACGAAACACAATGTTGATGTAAGAAAAAGGGCGAAAGTTGTGGATGTTTTTCTTTGACGCAGGAGGTGAGCAGTCAGATCTGATCTTGCACGCAGGCTGCGTATGGTCAAGGCAATGGCCCGCGACTGAGGAAAGCCGAGAGAGAGTCTACTACATTATGAGAATTGGCCTGTATTGCAGCATACCCAACGATGTGTTAATGTTGGTGATAATGAGCGCGTTTTGGCTCTTCGTAGTGAAGTGCAGCGAGCGCATGTTCAGCAGTTGCTTCTTGTCGAATATGGGCAGCGCCTTCTTTTTCGGTAGACAGGCGTTTTTGTGTGTGTACATGGAGTGGTGATTAGAGGCCGGTCTGGATTATTGGTGATAGGATTTGGTGTCTAGTTAGTGTGCGGAGCGTGAGATACGTGGAATCTTTAAGCGGGGCATGCGGAGATACTTGCAGCGCTAAGGAAATCCGGAACGGTTGGCAACCCATGTGGCTGCTGGAGGAAAGAGTAGGCAAAAACCGACTGCTACATTATGCTTCTGTGGGCTTTGCTGGCCACTGTAGTCCATCGTTCGCCTGTTATTGCTTGCTGGCCATCAACTGAAGAATGTCGTCCTGAAGTATCGGAGAGAGGAGTCTAAGCGTGTTCTTTTCCAGTGCAGGTTATGTCACCCGCGTCTCCTGTAAATAGCTGATGGAATAGTCGACATGAGATCTGGATTGTGCTGACATCCCATGATTACGCGCAGTCGGGCGACAGTATTTCGCGGGATTCATCGTTTCACGAGCTCAAGGTGCACTGGAATGTTTACGGGATGCCTTCCTGTTGCAGGTCATGCCGTACCACTCAGAAAGTGTGTTTGGGTATCCAGTCCGATGAATCTCAACATGATTTTGTTTGCACCGTAATTAGAAGTGACGAACGTGCCCCGCATCAGCTGTTATATCACGTTAGTTTTGCGTATTTGGGGAAATGCTGCCCAATTGTCCTCTAAGCGCACATGAAAGCAGGGTTCACGAGCAATATTTCTGACAGTGGGGCACAGGCTGCTTCGGTATGCAGTAGTTATCGATAAGGTGTTGAATTCCTCCCTACGCGTGCGTGCTTACAGTTGAGCCCACTTAGTACCTGTATTGTGCTTTTCACTGCATTTGTAATCCTGCATAGCACGTTGAATCTATTCATGCACTCCCCGTGCGATTTTCTCTGCACGTACTGAACTTCTGGAGGACTGATGCTACCTACGGGCAACCTTGCTGACGTCTGTCGCTCCGTAGGGCCGTAGCTGCAAACCGCTTAAATTTCGAATGTGCCCGCACGCATGTGCGAATGCCAAATTGGATCTGGTAGTAAAAGTTTCACCTTCATGGGTTGTTCCTGTAGTACCAGTAAGCATATTGTGGCGAGAAGAGAGATGGACGTTGCGAGGCCTTCTAAAGAACACGTGGTTCGAGTCCACCCGGCAAAACGAATGTGAAATTTCTTCCCATCGAATCCGAAGGCCTCTTATATATTCTTATACTTGCCAGCATCTGAATCTATACATGCGACATCGCCCATCACTACTTCAGGCCTGCTGAGCACTCCGTCGTCATGGCAAAATTCACAGCCCCCTTAGATAGTACCTTCTTAGCAGTTACGAAGTCCATCGACCAGCTACAATGAATGCGAATTTCGTAGATTAGTTTGTGGCACAGAAAGTGAGTCTTGAAGTCACACCCTCAAGATGTAGAAAAGCACTTGATGAGTGTAAGAGCCGGATATGAGGTGACGGGATCACTTCCAAAGGTTTGCCGCATGCTCTGTTCACAGGATGGAGAAAACTGCTTTTGGCGCAGCTTCGATGCGGCCTGCGCCTTGGCGAGTGGTGTTGCACTGCTGGATGTGTTGTTTGCTGTGCGAAGTGAGTTTCCCCAAGTGTACCCGTGCTGAGTGCAGCGCTCATTTGTGGACTGGCGGAGTGTGGGCGTTGCTGCTTTCGGTGCGCTGCTGATTTGAGTTGTGTGCCCAAAAACTGTTGGCTGAACATGAACATTAAGAAAGGTACCCTCGTCCCTGATTACTTAGCCTCCCGGGCTGAGAAATAGCTGCTTGAACCGTTAGAGTCGGTGCAGCGGTGAGTGCCTTCAGCAAAAGCTTGCACAGATGGCAACGTCGAATATATAATGATATTGTTACTGAAACATGTATTTTGTGTCACACAGACAGTGAGTGATGAAGGTGAAGTTCGTGAATCGTGAATAGAGCGTGGATTGCCTAGGGGCCCTATACACGGGTAGAGTTCGTTATTGCGGACAGCGAGTCAGGGGACGCTGGCATCAATAAAGCACAAAGCGCTGCTGGAGACGCTAATTTTGAATGCAAGGAAGCACATTGTTACGAAGGTTTGTTGGACAGCAGACGATCTGCTCCATGCTAGCACCTCTGCCGGAAGGAAACGACAAGTATTATGGTGAAATGGTTGTGTATGGCTGTTATGCTTGGTTGATATGCGCATTTCTCTTCTCCGCCGTGAATTATCCGTGCAGTGATCACCGGCCGAGGAGGACAAGAGGAGAGATGCCTGCATGAGTTTTAGGAGAGGGGGGATCGGTGTAATTATAGTGCATTAGTACAACCGCAAGTGGTGCGTATCCGATTATTACTAGTAAGCCACCGTACAAGTTTTGTGAATTTTGCAGGTTACATGGTTACCTTTGATATTGTAACAGTCGAGAGTTCCGTCCAGTTGGGCTTTTGTTGCTTATTGGGCAGCAGTATGTTGGCATATGTGCTGGGCTAGGCAGCGCTGCACAAGCATAGAAAAGGGCGATCGGCAAAGCTGTAAGTGCTTTGACGGGTTGGATTTGCCTGTATTTAAGAAGATACCGTTGCCTGTATGAGAGCGTTATAACAAGCGTTCCACTTAATGGGTAGATGGGCCGATTCGCAAGAACAGTGAACGGTCCCACTTTTTGTCGTCACTTGGTCGGTCGTGGTGTGGCGCACGCTAGCTGTAAGTCATGCAGAAATCCGCAATCAATGAAAATACAAATGTATTGCGTTAAGCTTTTTCTTCAAAATGGTCTCACGAAATGGCCGCTGCAGCGGCTTCGAGGTGTCCCGTGTGGCTGTCCTTGAGCGCAGACCGTCGATATAATCAGTAGCTTTTCCGGCAAGTAGCAGGCCCGCGAAAACCGAATGTTGAACCCTATTAGCGATTACAGTCGAGAATGGATGCTGTTTTTGGCAGGCCATAGCCAGAAAATGCCAAACGGCGAGCGTGTCAGGTACATATATATATGTATGTCGAGTTAAGTTCGTTGCACTGCTTAACATTTCATCCAACACAAACGGCCGTAACAATCACCCAAGAGAGCTGATGAAATGAACTACGACGAATATATGTTGCCGTAGACTGGCGCTAGCCGCGTGGCACTAACTCGAACGCCAGCTGAAGGGTTTCAAGTCGTCTTTCACTACACAGAAAGTGAGCATTGAAGTTATTAGGCGTTGCACATCTTTAGGCTGGAGTGTTTCGCCTTCGTTGTGAATATGACCGTGACATTTATCATATTTATGGGTTGTAGAGGCTACGGGCGTCGGCACTTTGGCTGGTGGCGATGAAGAGTGCAGGAAGGCGGTCCAAGGGTCCTTCCGTCGCGAGTGTGAGCCTTTCTACTTCAGCGATACTTCTGGCATAACGTTACGTGTTGCATCTCTGTTTTAGTTCATTTGATTAGAGCATCCACGGCTGATGTCACGGATCGCCGGGGTCATAAAATGCCTTGAGTGCTCCTTCTAGCATGGAGATATGTGAATCACGTGCTTACCAAGGGTTTGTGCACTGAAAGATGTTCAGCAAGCGTCTCTATCGTATCGTTTTGCAGGTGATCAACCAATTTCAGTGTAACTTATACCATTTGTTTGTGACCGCTGTTTACGTCGACTGGGTAGATAGACTCCTGCTTAGGCCGTTATCCAAACATGCTCAAGCCTTATGGCTTTGGTGATGCTCAGTAAGTACGCTTTGCGATTTGCCGGATTCGTATGTAGTAGAACGTTCGAGCATTTACTTACTGAATGCAGCTGCATTGGGTTTCCGTTTTTCATACTGCATGCTAAAACGATTTCCCAACTAGCAGTATTAAGATACCCTTGGGGAAAAGTTCCTGCAGATAAGAGTGCGCGAGTAGCCGTGCTCAAGAATGTGTTTTACAGTGCGACGATTTTTTCCGCACAGTGTGCATGCATGTACGCGAATTGTTTTGGCGGCTCTAAGCATGGCCGTTGGTTGTTTAATGCCAGCACATTTTTCATTCTTTGACTGTTCTCCAGAAGCAGCACGGCGAATTGTCTCCGCCTATCTTTATGGCGTATTGTTCATTATACAGAAAAACGCTTTCTTGTAGCGTGTTTTGGGTGTCAGTGCACAGTCTTTCAACTACCCCATCAACATATTATATTTTGGTTGCCTATACATAGATTGGCTGCCCATCAATGAATGAAGCCTGCGGCCTTTGGGAAAGGTATATCCTATACCTCGTCTCGAAGGTGCTGCAAAAATTCCGATTTTCCTTTGATTATTTGTCCGGGCATATCTGCCACTAAACTGCATGCATCCGAACTCGTTGCCTTCAACCATTTTGAAGTTTATTAGGTATCCTAAAGATTAACAACATATGCGTTGAAGCCGAAGTTTATGGCATACTGTCTAGTACGCCTTCTAGCATTTCACCGCCAGAAGCTGCGGAATATGGCAGCTTGTTGTTAGGACTCAGATCTACGAGTGGGCTGCGTCTTAGTATTAGGCATTTCAGATACTTTCATCATTGGAGAGGTTCGTCCGCTGCGCCAGCAGGCAGGAATGCGTGAACTTGGCATTCTTCAGATTAGTTCCATTAGCTGTTCAAAGTACAAGACGGCATTGTCAGACGTGTTCAGACAACGAAGGCAAATCACGTTCCTTTGCATTACTTGACATTACGCCCAAACAGTTGGCTGTCTCTTGACATATAGGTCTCTCGGCATATCTCCAAGTGTTTAGGATTGGTGATGATGTTGACTGCCTAGGGCCCTATGGAAACTGGCCACGCCACTCCCATGTGCGTGTGCGCTCATTTGCAACAACACCTCTCTGTCCGTTTAAAATTTACTACTCAACTTTTTCGCGCGTATCATCTGTTACAGTACAGATAGCTTGCAATTAACCCCTAAACCCGTGACTGTAGTCCCGAAACAGTATAGCCAAACCCTCAATCGAAACCCCCTTCCGTAAGCTGTATGTCCTTTCGGAAGACCTAAAGGTTACGCCCTCCACGGTATAAATACGCAAACAATATAGACAACCAGTTTGCACGTGACAGCAAGAAGGGCCTTGGTGCCCGTAACAAAAAGACGACGCCCTCCCTGTATGGACACCCGAAATATGCACGGGGCGATCCGCTTCGGTGCGTGCAACGCGCAACATAACGCACTGTGCTGTTGTGCTCAAATGCTCTTTATCTGCAAGCTTAAAGGAAGGCACAAGCTCTACCCGCACTCTGAGTGTATACACATCAAGCGCAGGGCGGACGAATGAACATGCACCTGGCAAGTGAGTATACACCTGAAGGAGACGTCTACTTCTTGTTTGCTTTCTTCCCAAATGGATTTACACACCTCAGCGCTCCCTGAACTACACAAAATGCAGGCATGCAGCCCTACGCAGCACTGGGGAGGGATGCAACAGCAGCTCAAGCAGCCCCAACAGAAGCAACAGTGCCAGTGGCACTGGCGGCAACGGACAGGGCTTGCTGCTGCGCGAGTCTACAATACAGATCCGCTACCGCCATGAAGGGCCCCTTCGAGGACCGCTGCTTTCGCATGTGCATTTCATGAACAATGGGCCTCTTAAGGGGCCCCATGGGGGCCCTCTTAGGCAGAACCCCTAAGCGCACCCCACAAGGCATCCCCATCAACCAGGAGACGAATTCATCTCATAGAAGCCCTGCTTAAAGGCGGCCTCCTTCCCAAGAAAGTACTTCTTGGGACCCTGCATGGCCTCACACAAATCCACCTGTAAGTTAGCCGTTGCAGTAGGGGCCCTATGTGCGGTTAGCCGGGAACCCCTTGCGGTCTGTCAGAGTTGGCCTGTTGACCCCAGTTAGAATTAACCGGCAAGAAGGCCCCCACCCCCACTGGGGTAGCGAAAGGGGCCACACATTGGGCATGAGGCCTTCAGCCGATCAAACAGCCAAACGTCCAGACATCCAGCTGAACACAACACACAACCCTAAACCCCTAACATTCAAACCCTACACTACAAATCCTAAACCGATCTCTCCTCGAAGCGAAACATTGCACATCCTGTTTCGCCTGTGTTTGCGGAAACACATTAAGAACATCCATAACAACAAGAGCAGCAGAAGCAGAAGCAAGTAGCAGCAACAGCAGCACCATCTGTCGCATTCTGCTGCCTCAAACCCCCTTTCGGGCCACCACATTGCCCCTGTGTATGACCTTAAACAGTTTCGTGCCCTCTTGGGGGGCCTCCAGGCCCCCCAAGAG
>CAJFCY010000735.1:0-2500 GCA_904066265.1 Eimeria zaria
AATAAATAATATATATTGTCTAATTTAAACTGCTAATTTTTATATACTAAACACTAAACCCTAAACCCTAAACCCTAAGCCTTAAACCCTAAACCCTAAACCCTAAGCATTCAACGACCGTGTCTTCAGTGCGAACTCGCTGTGTTTAACGAGCGTGTCGGCAGCTTCGACTCAGCAGCACCCTAAACCCTAAACCCTAAACCCTAATTTTTGAGAAACTCTAAACCGTGAGTCACATTACTACCTGTGTAAACCCTAAACCCTCAATCAAACCACAGAAGACTTTAAACCCCCCCTTTAACCCTAAACCCTAAACCCTAGTTCAGAGATGTACACCCCAAGCCATCTATTAGCCTATACTATCATTGTAAACCCTAAACCCTAAACCACATATAAACACTAAACCCTTTTTCACTTCTATAATCATTGAACAAACATTGTAAATCATAAACCCTCGTAAGAATCTCGAGGTGAAGGGACCCCCCCTAACCCTATTCCTAGGGTTTAGGGTTTAGGGTTTAGGGTTTAGCTCAACAGACCATAGATCTGCTGCAAAACCCTAGGGCTATCTGCTGCTGCCTGGGGGTCTCCAGGAGCAATCAAAGACGTCACAGGGGGGGTGTCTCCTCTCTGCATACACACCCTAAACCCTAAACCCTAAACCCTAAACCCTAAACCCTTGTAAACCCTAATTCAACCTAAGACAGCAGCTGAGTCATACTAGTGTTTAGGGTTTAGGGTTTAGGGTTTAGGGTTTAGGGTTTGTGGGGGCTAGACGTACCGGCAAGACCCTCCGTAGACCATCGATATCCTGGTCGTCTGCGTAGGTAATCCAGTTGTATCGATCTGTAACAACCGCCCAAACCCTAAACCCTAAACCCTAAACCCTAAACCCTAAACCCTAATTCCCCAACTCTAGTACAAATAAATGATGTGTAGGGTTTAGTATATAGGGTTTGGGGTTTGAGGTGTTTGTGTGTTTGAAGGTTTAAGAGGTTTTGCGGTTTGGTACACCTGTGAGAACCGAATTAGGGTTTAGGGTTTAGGGTTTAGGGTTTAGCTTACTGAGGGTGATAAGGGCACTTCTAATGTAATGCCAAAGATGTGTAGCATCGGGGTTGAGTTCTAGAGCGATAAGATAGTGCTGCAGCGCCTCCTCCATCTGCCCTGAACGCAAACCCTAAACCCTAAACCCTAAACCCTAAACCTTAATTAAACCCCAAACCCTAAACCCTAAAACCCCTAAACCTTACCCATAGTGAAACTATCACCATGCACATTGTAGGTCTTACTTCTGCTACACCTAACTCTAGGATAGTGTCTGGTTTAGGGTTTAGGGTTTAGGGTTTAGGGTTTAGGGCTTACCTAGGTTAGCTTTGGCAACACCGAGGTTTGCCCAAGCCCTAGGATAGTTGGGTTTAAGTTTTAGGGTTTGGCTATACGCCACCAATGCAGCGATAGACCGCCCCGAGTTTGCTAGCGTAGCCCCAATCTTATTCCATATGGAGGCTGCCTCACTATCCTTCCTGCATGCAAACCCTAAACCCTAAACCCTAAACACTAAACCCTAAACCCTAAACCCAACGAGGTCATAAACCCTACGTCTTAGGGTTTAGGGTTTAGAGTTAATTTGCACTCTTACACTACACAAACCCTGCGTTTAAACCGTAGAAAACCACATAAACCCTAAACCCTAAACCCTAAACCCTAAACCCTAATTAGTGTTTTTACGTGTATTTAAGGGCTTCAGCAAAGTGGCTAAGAGCTTCATCATAGAGTCTATCAATATTACACAAAACCCCTAATGCTGCATGCAGCTGCCCTGCTGCATCATACGGCTGCTGCAGTGCTGCTTTAAACAGAGACACCAGCTCCTCCTTTAGAGAATGAAAGTCCTCGGGAGGACGCTCCTGAATACATAAACCCTAAACCCTAAACCCTAAACCCTAAACCACAGACCCTAAACCACAGACTATACAAGAAGACGAGAGACACATCGGAGAAGAATACAGACTACTAGCGTGGTCAGGATGTGCTGAGAGAGAGAGGCAAACCCAAGGTATATGCTGCTACAGATGCCTAAGGGTTTAGGGTTTAGGGTTCAGGGTTTAGGGTTTAGGGTTTACGGAGAGGCCTGGAAGATGCTGGAAGTCATCGTGGTTTGCCAGCCAAGTCCGCAGGTAAAGCAAAGCCTGAGGGATGTCGAGCTCATTCGTAAGAGACACCCCCAACGCCATCAGGCTGCACCACAAACCCTAAACCCTAAACCCTAAACCCTAAACCCTAAACCCTAAACTGTAAACACAAGCCTCTACACCCTAACCCTATACCCTATACTCTAAAGTCTATCCAGGAGGCTATGTACACTAAACCCTAAACCCTAAAGTTTAATAAACCCTAAACCCTAGACCAAATTCAAGCAATGGCTGCACCCCACCATCAGCAGGGAACTTCACATAAGGGTTTAGGGTTTACAATTAGGGTTTGAGGAATACGATTA
>CAJFCY010000735.1:7500-10632 GCA_904066265.1 Eimeria zaria
AGGAAACCCGATTTGTACTCATCATGCGTTGAACCCTATCGTGTTACAATGGTGTTTCTGTAGCAAGTCGTTAACGCAGCTAAGACGTATACTCCTACGGGTGAGCAGTCTACCTACTAACGTACAAGCAAGTGTCTAACATTTGCTTATAGAGTTAGTGCCTGCAGAGAAAGCGGGTTTGGATGTGTTTATATGTGGGGCTGCGAAGCAGCACGAGTTGTGACGAAGCGCATTCCAACTCGTACTGGGTAGCTTCCACCCCTACATGGAGGCAGCCGGACAGCTGCGCAGTGGATGCCTAAGGGCTGGGGGGAGAGACCAGCTGCTATATGGGGACTCTTATAAGTATTTTGGCTGTTTTGCTGCTCACAACGGTCCTCTAATAGGATCGATGCTTCTCGATCTTTATAACTTGGAGTTAAGGGTTCGGCGGTTCAAACAGGTCTAAAGAAGGAGAAGACAAGCATTTGAGATGTTCTCTCTAAAGTCTTTGTCAAAATTCAGCACTCGTCTCCTCTCTCAAGACGGTAATAGCTCTGTATCTTTATCTCCGGATGGGGAAGCAACTAATGGCTGAGCGATCGCCCGCATTGGATTGACTAGCCTACACGCAACCAAGTCAACTGGAAATGTGTTTACCTGCTTACCGCAAAAAATATTTTTGTGAAGATTATCTCTGCCTTTTCCAACCAGCCCCAAATATGGTTTAGGCAATTACAGAAAATTTTGAGGGTTATCTGGTGTTGTACTTTTGTCTACAAAGTGTTGCACTCAAGAAGGTATAGCTTCTTTTGGCTTCAAATCTACCAGAAGGGATGTGGAACAATAGCTATTATATATGAACATATGTATTGCTTTTCTGGAACATATGCAAACTATAAGAACTTTACGCGGTACCCCCAAGGTGCTCTCTATCCCCCTACGCCGGCAAGTAGCATTGTCTTGGCAGAAGTAAGAAAGCCTAAACAAGTGAAGCCGTTGATAGAGCGCTACGGCGAGAAGGGTCAATCCTACTGTGGGATTGAGGCTTCTGTACCAATAATGCGTACTAGGGCTCGCCCCCGGAGAGGGATAATGGTTAACAGCCTCGGTCGCAGGTAAGGAACTAAGCGGAGAAGAGTGCATCGAGTGCTTACGCACCAAAGAAAGGTAAAGAAGACACATTTATGGAACCGATTCAAGAGGAATCCAATTGCTTTGGGGATTACCCAGCCACAGAGCTTACTGGCTCCGACGTCTAGGCTTCTATCGATCCGTGCATTCTGTCAAAATTGCACAGGAAGGCAGGGTGCTGAACTAGGTCGCCGTGTACGGGCATGGCGCTTAGCTATTTTCTGGGTAAATGCCTTAGTTCATATTGTCTCCATTGACTCCAAACGGGGAAATGCCCCATGCCATTAATGTCCGTTATATAAATCATTCACGGTTATTTCAATGTGTCTTTGAGTTCCCAGGACAAAGCGGATGCTGGGGAGGAACAATAGCTGAATATATATATTCTGGATGCATGTACCAAAGAAGAAACTGAGAATATTACATATACTGGGCGAGAAGGTGTCACCCGTGTGGATTTCTGCGGACCTCTTGTACGAACGAATTCCTCAGGAGCAATTACGTGTCTTCTTCGATATAGCGGCAGCATCTGCACGGGCTGGTATGGTAAGCGCAGGTTAAGTTTGCGCCGCATTAAACCATTCGGCGACAATTAGTTTGTCGCGTCGGAAGGGGCGCTTCATTATTTCATATATATATGCTCCCCGGCACTAACAAGTTTGCATGTATGCTCTGGGCCCTCCCTCCTACCTACAGCTAGCTCAATGCCGCCATTGACAGCACGCTCATTGTTTCTTGTTTTGCTGCTGGACCAGGCGGCTTGTGGCGGTGGCGGTGCATCGTTGGGCGCTTGCGTTTAAGCTGGGACTCTAGGTTCGTCTCATTTGAAACATTCCACGCTTAGATCGGGAAGTCTCTCAAAGTTGCAGGAAGATATTTGGTTTTAGCTGAGGATGGCTTCGAACTGAACCATATAAAACTAAGGGAATAGGAGAAGGGTTCCCCGAAGCAGGTGCTGACGTCCCATTCAGCCCGCAAACATCCTCAGGACAGCGGCCAGAGGGATTTTGCCGGGTGCCAGGAGGAGGCGGCCTGTCTTGACATGCAGCTTGCCTCGCTGCAGCTCCTGCTGCAGGGTAACTGTATATACAAAAACGCGTAAGCCCCTCTCCGTGACAATTTCTAGACACTTACTTGTCCCTCATAAGCCCACATGGACTCCAGTAGAAATACGTGCAACAACTTTAGAGACAACATGCCACAGGTAAAGCCATGGAGACAAACAAATAAATAAGATAGAGACTAAAGAAGAGACACAAAGAGACAACAAGGAGACAAGGAGACAGGGAAGGCAGAACAATGGTGGAGACACAGAGATGTAAGGGTATGAAAGCTAAGATAGCAACAAGAAACAAATATAAGGAGTTACTAGCAGAGACAAAAACAAAACAACATACATATACCAACGAAGGTTGGAGACAGAAACAAATGTTAGATAGAAGAGATAGGAGATAGAAATATTATCTGAAAGGGACAAATGTGGTTTGTGTTGAGGCTCCTTACATACAGCAACTACAATAAACCCTAAACCCTAAACCCTAAATTGTAACTTCTAAACCCTAAAACCTAATATCTAAACCATAAACACTAAAGCCTAAACCCTCAACACCAGAGCCTAAACCCTAAACGGTGAAACCCTAAGTACACACCTATCCGTAGACACTAAACCCTAAACCCTAAACCCTAAACCCTTTCTAATAGTAAAACTTAGTTGTGGTTTAGGGTTTAGGGTTTACGGTTTAGGGTTCAGATATTTCTGCTGCCGACTAACCAACGCTCTTAGAAGCCCCACTGTGTGGTTGTTCAAAGCCCTAAACCCTAAACCCTAAACCCTAAACCCTAAGCCCTAAACCCTAAACCCTAATTTAAAGTACACAATAGAAAAACAATAGCTATTAATATTTTATTATATTATAAAAACATTTAATTATTTATTTAGGGTTTACTAGTTTATTGTTTGTTTGTATCGGTGGTACAAACTTCTAGCAATGCATGCATGCATGCATGCATATAATATAT
>CAJFCY010000736.1:0-10621 GCA_904066265.1 Eimeria zaria
ATATATATGTATAATAAAAATATACATGCAGCATCCCCAATGCTTGCAGCTTCTCAATATACTTCTAGTAACAGCGAAATAAAAACTTAAACTCAAATTTAAAAATATTAACAAGTATAGTAAAATTTGTAGTGTATGCGTGGCATCTGCGAGGCTGTTGAGTCAGCCTATACACTTGCATGGTTTAGGGTTTAGGGTTTAGGGTTTAGGGTTTAGGCAGTGCCTAAGGAGGTAACATCTCCCGCATAAGCCGCGAAATCGCCTGGATTTGGAGTGCTGTAGAATATAAAAAAGATAAACAACAAACAACAAGAGAAACTATGAAGCTATAGGCTACACGGGGTCTACGGTTTAGGGTTTAGGGTTTAGGGTTTATGCAGACTACAATGAGAAGTGTCGAAGAGGTTGAAGGTGTTGCTTACCGCAAATAAGAGAAAATACAGATGAAGCGGCACCTGTTGCACTGAATGCAGTAAGAAGTTGTTTATAGAAGACAGGAGATACTGTATTAACAGCTGAATGGGGTGTAACGTATAATAATACAGATAAGTTGCCGACAAACGGTAGAAGAGATGTAAAAGATAAAAGTATTTGTAAGAAAGCTGAATGAGATAACATATTCGGACGGCCTTTACATAAACCACCTAAACATATACCAACACTTACTAGCATTAACAAGAAATTACAACCTGCATATACAACCCTCCAATTAAAGGCCCCATGTAATGCAAGAGGATGAAATGTAATAATTAGACCTAATATAAATGTTGTTACTGTTGTTGTTACATTGAAAAACCATAAGATGTACAGACACCGCAACGACCTGAATACCTGCGTCCTTCCTTCTGAATCAAAATACTTCAAAAATGAATATTGAGGCTCAGATGAATTTAATGATGCTGTTTTAGATGCTTCATCTGGGTTTGAGACAGACATTGTTAATGTTGTTGTATGCGAGGTGGGTGTATCGACAGGCCGATAATACGAAAAAGATGAGAAAATAGCGGGTTTCGGGTGCAGCCGCCACACTCGTGTTGAACCAATAGACAAATAATCATCAAAATATTAACTTTTGTTTTAGTATATTCATTAAAACTTGCAAAAGAGTAGAAAAACGAAGTAACGGCACAACAACAGCAAGCGATGCAGCGACCAGGCGCTATAGAACAGGAGAGCAGGCGGCTGTCGATTGTACAGGAACCCCGTTCTAAAGGGAGAGTTGGAGAAAAAGAATTCGAAAAAATATATTAATTTAAATAATAACATTAAATTTTGCTTTTAATTGAGTATGTCACGAATTTCTCGTTTTTCTAACTGCTTATACACTTGGAGTAAGCTGAATCTTCATGTAGGCCGAAACATGTTCGGCGTAAATTGATAAATGAAACATTTATTATTATGAAAATACATGTAATAAGTTGTTTTATATATTATTTTTATGTTTCTTTGCAGTAAAAGTCAGCAGGGAGAGGTGTTTTTGTTGTTAAATCGTTTTCTTGTTGGCTGGCCTGACAGTCGGCTGCGCCAAGTCACTCTACAAGTAGATAAGAAGAGCTACAATTAACTACAACTTATTATTGTATAACCAATTAATTGCAAATAAACTTCTAATGCTCCCCATATTGAAGTGTAACGAACTCTATAAATGTTCTTACTGCGGCTGCGTCGACTACTGCACGTCTCGCATCGCTGCTAGGAGGCACTATATATAAGAAACGAGGCTTACGCTGTTTAAATTTGTTTATTTTTTCTTTTTTCATGATGTTTGCTGCTACATGTCTGTTACTGAATGTTATTTCAGTGAGTTTTGCCTTCACTGGGCACAGGCTGTCGACTTTCCTACAGTCAGCACACGCTACTGAGATGTCTACAATGGGTGGGGCGCACGAAGACTGCCTCTCTACTAAACGATTAGATAGTCATGCGTATTGTCTTGAAGTTGCGGGTCCAGCATGAACCTCTTAAAGGGATGCACGCATCGTTGGCTGTACATACTGTACACTGGCTGCTAGCCGTTAGCCGTGCGGCACAGAGCATGACAAGCGAGCATTCCTATATTTTTTATTAAATAGGGAAGAAAGGAAACGGCTGAGATGCATAAGCGGTTTTGGGGATGTTAACGTTCTCAAAATTTGTTCAATTCTTTTTTAATACAGAAAAATGCATCACTTATGAGTTGGTTGTCGGCAGTGTGCTGAAACTTGCCAGGGCTACAGGGCAGTGCCTTCACTATTTCTGCATACACCTATAAGTAATATATTATTCATGATTAAGAGTAGAAGCAAGCAGCACGTTACTTCACCAGGGGGCATGGTTGAATGTAAACATAGCGCTTGGGGCATTGAAGATAAAGGGATGTGTTACTGCATCCAGCATATTTCTCTTTCCGTCCTACGTAAATGTTGTATTTACACATTTAAGGTTTGTTCTTCAGGGGCGTATACTGCTTTCTTGCTGTTCTTCCTTATGTGCTGAACGATCGAGGGAGCTAACAACTCCTAAGGAGTGCCTCAATTGCCTACGACTACTGGTCTATGTTAAACCTTTCAGGTTCTATAGTTTGTAGATATGTGGTTTAGAGATGGTTATGGCAAGGGCAAAGCAAATGATTCACCCTACACGCAGAGGACAAGCAAGTTAATAGGCTTATGGCCTACTGCCTGGGGAAATGAAACCACCTAACACTTGTTTACTCTTCAAGACATTCCTTTTTGTTTCTTTTGATGCTGTCTGCTCTTTGCTTTTGTTTTGGCTTCCTCCTGCTGTGGGCTGAACTGTCTAGGAGTGCGCCCACAACTGTCAGCGCCTCAAATAGAGGAATGTAACATAGTCTTGATGCGCTAATAAAATATGAAATGCTGAGTTACTCAGCAAGTTGCTTCAGTTGCACACGAAGCCAACAGGAATTGCTTTCACAATCATTAGTTTTCCCTCAATACTTAACCAGAAAACTTCGGGACTACGTGTAAGCTCAAATGAATTGATATATATTTATATATATGTATATCTATATGCATATATATATAAATGGGAGAGAGGCGTAAACTTATTTAATCTATGTATTTCTCGCGTCATCGTTCTGTGTTTCTAAGTAGACACCTTCAGCACATACAAAATATTTCTCACGTAACAATAATAGAATTGGCGCCTCCAGAAGAGACAGCTGAAACGTGCATTCGAGCAGGAAATGAAATTGTGCATATCTAAGCACTCGCAAGACCTTTTGTATCATTTACCGCTAAAGGTAGCCAACGTCCGAAGTGGATATGAATAAGGAAAGACGAACGCTACGCTAATGTGCAGCACGGGACGAGGCAGGAGTGCAAACTTTCCTTCGTGAAAGTCTCACGAAGAATGCAATTTTCATGAATTTTGTCAGTTCAAAAACTGACGAGTAGCAAACGGGCCCAGGAGTTAGCGGCAACTTGCATTTGCCGCTACCTCTGTGCGCTCGTACAGACGCCCTGTAGTAAGTATAACCCCACCTTCGTCAGGATACTTGCTCGCGCCGCTTTCCAGGAAAATGAAACTACATAGAAAGAGCAAATCACCTGTTCGGATGGATACAGAAGACGAAACCTCAAAGAATCTCTGGAGGCCCTTGGAATCGTCTATGATATTTGCTGTCTCTGGTTTCTGCAAATTTTCCTTCTAAACAACAGGTGATACGTTAAACTGACACATACAATGATGCCTCAGCATGGCGGTGATCCCAAATGGAGGCAGATGATTTCTCCTCACTAAAAAAGAACAGTCGGCACGCAATCAAGATATTTAGGTGGTCTTGTGGGATGCACGAGGTGTGAAAGTTCCTCCTATGGCAAGTATTTCCCTGTTTAAACGGATAGGCTATATTGCACCCTATCTGCGGCTGTATGCGTGGATTCACTTTTTTCTTTTAAATCGTGTTGCTCTTGCGTCCTCGACGCTCACACACGGGGAATGTTTGTCACGTTCAACAATGAGTGGTGATCTGAGCATCTTCGCACAGACAGGGGAGCCCTGTTGTATGAGGCGAAGGTCCCAGCGAGCCTACTAGATTGCACAAACCTGCGTCCTACAGGCATTTTGCACAAAATGCACGGTCATACTCAAGCGGGCCACCGTGGGGGCGCGCAAGTGAGAGACGACAAGGTAGGCTTTTAGAGGTGGGTTCGGATGAAACCATTGTCCGAGAAATATAATTCTGACTTCTCCGGAGTGTCAGAAGCTAATGCTACTAGGACAGTTGAACAATCGCAAGCGTAGACCGGTGCAGAGCCTTCTGAATCACAAAATGATCGGTATTCTCGGAGTATCCCGAATCCTATGCCGCTCTGAAAGGGTATCTTGTTGGATGATACAATCTGCTTACCCCACTCAGACGCTGCAGCAGCATTTACTTTGTTTTATATAGACTCGGCAAGTATGCCACTTCATCTTACGTTCGACTTCAACAGAGGAAGTAGCATAGTTATTCAATATTCACGTCTGGGAGTTCCGCATATTGTCCAACGGCGTCAGCACTAAAGGAATCAAACAGTAATTGAAAAACTTTAGCCTCAGTGCACATCGCGCATCAACATTATATGGCGTCTCAATGCTGAATATAACAGGCCACCCCGAGCCATACGGAGAATATACAAATATTACACTCAGCTTCAGGATTGGCTAGTCTCTACCAAGCAGAGTTCACCAAAATAGCTTGCTTTCCGTGTGCAACGGCTTTCTGATACAACACTACAGTCCTGGAGTTGATGTGTCTTTGGCCTTCCTGGTTGCCACGGAGGTGCCATTGACTGAAATAGTGTCAGAGTTGGTTGCAGGATGAATGACCCATCTTTTCGCAGCGGGAACCCCCTGCTGGAAAACGTTTTTACTGGCTCGGAAGTGCGTTAAAAGTGCCTGGAAATGACAGACAAGAGAGCTAAGACAAACGGCATTGGGGCGTTATTTTTGGTCCAAGCGAATTATATTCAGTGGCTTCGCAGCCTTAGGGAAGTGTGCAAGCGCGCGGGCAGCCAAAAGCGTTCGCCAACTGATAGCCGTGCTCGGTTGCTGTCCGACTGCAGATGAAACTACCTGCACGTATTATACATCGACCTTTAAAGTGAACTGCAACTATATCCTGCATTCTCTGCACCTATAATGGCTTAGGGAATAACCGAAATGTTTTTCAAAGTCATCCAAAAGAGCGGCAGTAACGGCACTGCAAGAAGAACCAGCTTACGGAGACTGATGTCGCTGGCATAAATGTAACGAGTACATGAACGACACTACAAAAATCGAAAATGGTGCGTTGGGTGAGCCAGGAGTCCGACGAACCCAGTGAAGTCCTGAGTTAGTGGAGAAGTACACAGCTGACCTTGATCTTCAGTTACTTTCCGAGGAGTTAAAAAGGAAGCAATACTAACGTAAAGAACACACAATGCAGACAATCTAAGACGAAGACGGGATGCTCACTCAGGCAACGTGGAGACGCCCACAGCTGGCCCTTTGTGACATCAGACCGGTAGCGCTGCAGAACTCGATTATCATTGTTTGGACTGCAAGGTACGCAAGGAAAGTGCAAGACGCGCCCTTACTTTCCACTTGTTTAGAAAGTTTGGAAACGGTCCATGCCAGGCTCCTTCCTCTCTACACTAGCCGTATGCCTTTTTGTTCCTGTGCCCACGACTTCTGAAGATTGGAGAAGTCAGCTTGCAGCGTCCCCTTGGCGAAACTTAGACGTGCATTCCTATGTGCCTGCAACCTGCGTCTTAAGGGTCAAGTAAGTGTCTAACGCCAGTCTATAGTGTTAATAAATGCAGCAAAGGGCGCCTGGTTGTGCTCGCACATGAGTTGCAGCGGGCTGCGTTGAAACCCGAGTTGCAACGGTGCCACATATCTCCAGGCCCGAGGCCCTTACGCCACCGAATGTAGGCCGTTTGAGGGCTTAAAAGGAACCCAAATGCTTTGGGGGAATCCTTATTTTAAGTATTTTGACTCTCTTGCAGCTCCCGTTGATCCTTGAATTCGACCGGGTACTATTACACAGGCGTTTTTTAGGAGCTGCTGTCTTAAGCTGTTTGGTTCCGTTAGAGCTCACGAAGTCCTCTGGGAATATTTTAAAACCCTTGCTACAACGAGAGCATTCCATACGCTAAGTGTGAAGCACGTTCTGGAGGGCCATCGTTGTACCGTGTGTTGTCCACCCTGGCGGCGTATAGTCGTGAGCTACAATACAAACACTTCAGATACTTCTCCTCCTATTTTCATATGAATTCAGTACAGCGGCCCAAATAAGTGCGGAAAATGGTGAGGAGAAGAGGTGGCCTGCCATGAGTAGCAGCGCACCCTGCAACTTGTGCTCTTAGGCAACCCGGCAAGGAAGCACAACCAATCCGCCGTTGCTGCATGTGGTAACACTTTGCACACCTTTAAAAAGTTTGCTAAACAGTCATTGACTAGACTGAGCGCAAGTAGCTCAGTAGAGGTGCGCGTTGCAACAAAGACAACCAAGACTAGACTATGATTCTTACGAGAAGCGGCAAACTACTGGGAGAGAGGGGGAGCAACTACACCTTCTTCAAAGCAATATTTGAAGAGGGTTAGTTGAGGGTTGGAATTTGTGCATGCATTTGATTTTTGCATTATTGATGTTCTATAACGACATTTCCATTAAAGGAAAGAAAGGCCCTACTAACTACTCATCGCAGATCTTTGGATGAGCCATACACCAGCAAGAAGAGGATAAATTGAAGATAAACGCACTTTGAAGACAAAGTTTATACTGTAGTAATTTTTTTTGCGACGTGTCCCCTTCCGCAGAGCCTGCGTGAATGTGCAAATGCCTTTTACACGAGCGAGCGTCTACAGCTTATTTGTAAAAAACACATTTTAATCATTCCTTCAGCAACCGAAAAACAACGGTTGGTTGAATCATTGGATAATGATAACATGATATATATAAAAATATTACATAAACCTTCGAGTTAAGCGAGGCGTTTGCTGTATGCAAGGTTGGGGGATGTGCGGCTTTCTTATAGTTTCGGCTGGCTGGCATCCGTCGTATGACAGAATGCGAGATATTTGGATTAATTTATCCAAAACGTTTACAGTTGATGTTTCTTAGAAGGGATAAACAACACACAAATAATGCTCTATTAATCCATACCTACGAGTCAGTTTCTGTGCCGATCGATACGATTCAGCTCCCCGCAGAGAAACTTAAACTCAAGTCTCCCTTCATGCGTTCTCACGTGGAAAACCATTCGTGATATTAAAAAATCCAATTAAAGTTATTTCTTCTTCTGTTTAAACACACGGAGCAAAAGGCTGTGGCGATCTGTGCGACGCCGTTACACATTTCATGTTCAAACAACTCCCTACAACGGAGGACGAATCGAGATCACACTTCCTTCGTCGCGTGCGATCGTAGTTTCCTTTTTCAACTTCACCTCTTTGGTATAAGTGCTCGATCGCAGACTGTTTACTAGGACTTCTCGGCCCAGCTTGGCTGCGACAGCCACGCAAAATTGCAAGGACGCATAGTAGTATCAGACGGGGTCAATTTGATCTTTCCTATCAGCGGATTCCATTTGGCAGCATTCGTGTGATAAAAGCTCAGCGGGAGTTCTGAAGAGCCTTGCGGATGGTCTTAGGGTCTCATTTCATGCCCTCTCTCCTGTACGTATTCGATCTGGGGGTAAGGGTTAGACGTCTAATTCAGGCCTACTTATCCTTGAAAGAGCGAAAGAAAGGCACACACATTAGCCTTGACGGTGAAAATTTGAGTTGCTCCGTTCCGCACGAGAGGACATACACATTTAGTAGAGTAGACAGAGGCAACAGCATTAGTACCTTCAACGGCAACAGCGGGAGCGACAAGAGCATCATCAGCAACATCAAGAACGGGAACACTAGGAAAAGAAAAAACACGCGCGAGAGCAGCAGCAGCAGCAGCAGCAGCAGCATCAGCAGCACTACCAATGAGCTCCTCAGGCTCTGAATCAGCAGGCGCCTACAACGTAGACGGCGTCCCTCATTTCCCCAAGCCGGTATCAATAGATCGCGTGCCGCAAGTTATTGCAGCAGCAGAGACCTTGCCTGTGCCGTGGTGGGCTTTCTGGCGTAGCCCTCAACGACGCCCGTACAAGCCCCAAGTTGTTGAAATCTGGCAACACGTGGAATACGATTATCACGTTCTTGGCAAGAAGAGAAAACAGGATGACTGAGACGTTGAAGGAATTCTGAAACAATCGATAACGATTTGTAATTTGGTTAAATTGGGATGCATCAACAAATAACACATTTTATGCATTTATCGCTTAAGTACACACTCAAGTTTATTATATATATGTGCGTGTAGATAGGCGATCAATTTACACAGCGAGCTGTAAAAGCTGCATACAGCAAAGCTGCAGCACATACATAAGTACCATCAAGTTTCATACACACTGCTGCCTTCAAACTACTTCAAGGCTTTTGCTCTTCCTCTCCTAAATGCATGCAATGGATGGCAACTCCACGGGGGGCCCAACTGGGGGCCCCAGTGGGGGCCCTCGTCCCTTTGCTCGTCATTTCGCTGGCGGCCTATTTCCAAACTTGACGAATCTAGCGAAGGTGAGACGTTTAGGATAACGCTGTACAGTGCCTGTACACCTTGGTGGTGTATGAGTTTTGGGGCTGTGCCTTGTTAAACATTTTTTTGTACGTTAGTTGCATATCTGCACGGGAGAGAGACATCAGTACAGACACCAAAGGCCTCCTCGTATCATATGTCTGTGACTGTGTTTCTCCTTTTTTGCTGTTGTTGGTGCCTGTCCTGCTGTTGGTTATGAGAATTTCTGGCTACTGGGGATTTAGCTACCAACATAGCGGCGTTCTTATTGCTGCAGAGAGTTCTAACAGAACCCCCCTCTTGTTTTCGTTCTTTCCTCTGATTCTCTATTCCAGTATCGTCTGCTGCTGCATCTGTTGCTGCTGCCGTTTCTGGTATTGATGCAGCCGCCTGCGTTTTCGTATTCGTTTCGAAACGCGGAGATGAACGTCCGGACGTTTGGGGGGGTTCAGGAGGGAGACGAGAAAGAGGAGAACTCAGAGAGTGATGAGGAGCAGGGGGAGCAGTCAAACAAATGCGTGTCTGCTTTTAAGGATTTTACTTCAGCTGTGTTCCCTAATACCTATCCTCTCTTCTGGCTAGCCTTGCCCTTCGCCGTCTGTGCTGTGCTTGCCGCCGCCTCCTTCGGCAACAACACAGATGCAGAGGAAGAAGGTCTTGTGGTGTTTACAAGAGAAAATAAATTCAATAGCGCAGCCGGCGATCCCGATACCCAAAATACATTTGTATGCCAACACTTTATTTGGCCAACACTACACCCCGGAGATTACCCATTTTGCCCTTATTATTGAATTCATGAAATATATATATATATGTGTATATATTATATAGTACGATTTTAACCACGTAGATGGCGCTTTCTGCAAATGGTGTAATTCCTTGTGCAAATGAGTAGCTGTCAAGTTTTAAACATTAGCCTGCTAGCAAAAAAAAGGATAGTAAACGCAGCACTATATCGAGTTCAAATAATAAGATAATAAGGAAACATATACCTGCAAGCACAGAGTAACAAACACCAGTCAGATCAAACAGTTGCCTTCTCTTAAAACGACTGACCCTCATCGTTTCTTGCCGTCCACATCAGTGCTTTGTCCTTACATTAGTTTAACTCTAACTCTTGGAATCAAGCTTGACAGTTATCGTTCATGAGAAGCTATTTGACTAAAAGCAGTACCCCTACTGCTCCTTCCACTCAGGCACTAGGATTTGCGCTTTAGTGCTTACGCTCTGAGATGTGTATGTGTGCTCCGCTGGGACCTAAGGTAAAGCAAATGAGTACAAGAGATCTTACCTTTCAAGGTGTCGCCCTCCTTATCTTCATTTCACTCATCAACGCAGCGGCCTGGCTCGGCTGTATGTTGGCAAGGTATGCCCCCATTCTGTGAAAACCGTAAGATCTCTGTCCAGGGTCTCAACTAAGAGTCAGGAAAATTTTAGCTTGCTTACTTGTTGCTCGCGAGGTGACTTTTCAATTTGGACCCTAATACCTGCACTCGCGCATAATAGAAACAGCATTTACTATATATTGTCTATTTGATGATTGCTTTTTGTGCGCTAACAGGGCTGTATTTTTGACGATAATTGTGAACATTGGCTTATACCAAAAGCAAAGCGTCTCTTCCTTGCTGACAACTGTCGACCCAGAATTGGTTTATTTCCTCTGGAGCGTTGGCATGTACATCTTCTGGCAAAGAAACGTACGACCAGGTAAAGGTTTCTTTAATGTTTGAATTCAAGTTCATGCAGACGGTTTTGTTCCTTTTGACAAGATGTGCTTCAGATTGTTCCCATTCTGTGTTTATGCGGTTTAGGCTACTCATGCTTATGCGCTGTTCATAAACTTGTTTGTATTGTAGTTGCACCGGTAGGCGCCTTTGCGCCAACGGGAGTGTCTCCTACATCCATTCGTTCATGCTGCATTGGAACTTGTGCTGCATGCGTACTTAGTTCTTTCTGTTTGTTTGCGGTTGCTACCATGTGCCTGCACTTGTGTCTTTGGTTTGCAAGTGTCCTTACCATTCGCATTCTCCTATATATATA